>JAAAKQ030135491.1:0-13374 GCA_010016005.3 Zanna intricata | reverse complement strand
CGACTGGCACTGGATAGGGAATCTTGGAGAGCTGCATCAAACCAGTCAAATGACTGAAGACAAAAAAAAAATATTTATAAATTAAAATTAATTATTTTTATAATTAAATAAGTATTTCTGTATTATTTCAGCTTACTTGCACTCATTAAGATATTTTACAATGAATAAAAATTGGGCTTGTAAAAATTCTCCAATTATTTTTGTTACGTTTCCAGGCAATTCACCATGAAACATAAACAAAAACCAGTATCGAATCTGCTGAAAACTGCTTAAAAACATTATTTTGACTGTCCCTTGGGAGAAGAGACAGATCCCTTGGAAGGGAGCCCAATCCTGGGCTCCACATGTAGCGTGCATCAAGTGCTACGTTAAACTAACCTCGGTGATTAAAAGGAAAAAAGAGCATTTGCAATTTGGCGAGAGTCTACTAACCATTATGATAACTGTTATTTTTGCTTAACAAATGTTATTGGTTTCAATTCAAACAATAAAATCAGTATCGCATACCCAAATTTTCATTCAGTTATGAGACCAATACTTCATGGTGTTGATGATTGGTTTTCAAACTTACCAATTCTGATTACTCCAACTTCTTGGAAAGAAATTTCTGATTCTCAGAAGGCTTAACCTTGAATTATTGAAGGTGAATCCTCACCTTCAATAAATCTTATTCCAGAAGTATCAAATACTGAACCTCACCTCATCACAAGCAGAACTGAGTGACCTAAATCATGACTTGTATTTGTCAAAATAACACGCAGAACTCCTAGGTTCATGTCTTTAAGAATGAAATTTATTTAACAAGGATACTAAAATTTCAGTTTATAGAAATCAAAATGAAAATTTACTGAAATGTTTTAGAAGAGATGGTTTTATTTGTTTCTGCCATGATGTTAGGGGGCTAATTTCTGAACTGGACATTGAACAGTTATTTATGATTGGTGTTTATTTATACACTCGTCAAAAAGATACTTAAGGCAGTGTTGTTGTATAACTCAAATAAATTTTCTTCTACACTGGTTGTAGGAATGAAAGAAACATTTGAAAATATGTCAAAAATTTTAAAGCTATTAAGTATGATGAACACTCAGACAATCATTGCTGATCTGAAAGTGGTAGGACTTCTTATTGATCTCCAGAGTGGTTTTACAAAATATATGTTTCTTGTTTTTTTAGAGTACTGGGGCTGAAGTTAAACATTATGCAATTAGAGACTGGCTAAAAAGAAATCAGTTTACCCCAAGAAAAGAAAATGTTAATATTTCCCTTGTTGAAGCAGATTTTGTTATTTTACCACCTCTACATATAAAATGAGGTCTGATGAAGAATTTTGTAAAAGTATTAGATAAAGATCAAGATGACTTTAAATATTTTGCTGTTTTTTCACAATTAAATGAAGCCAAATTAAAAGAGAGAATATTTGTTGGGCCACAAATAAGAAAATTAATTTGTGAAAATATATTTGACAACAAACTGAATACTAAAGAACTTGCAGCATGGAAGTCATTCAAAGATGTTGTTAATTGTTCTTGGAAATAAAAAAGCTGAAACCATGATCAGCTTACAAATGAACTCTAGTGAATTACAAAAATTTAGGCTGCAGAATGTCATTGAAAATTCATTTTCTATATTCTCATTTGGACTTTTTCCTTATAAACTTTGCAGACATCAGTAATGAACTAGGAGAAAGGTTCCACCAAGATATATTGCAGATGGGATAAATCTATGATGACTACTGCTGGATGATAAAAAGAGAAGACTTCACTGAATACAAAAGAAAATAAGAAAAAAGCATTTAAGATACATGTAAATGTTTGCAAAACATGTCTACCTAAAGGTAGGAATTTTAATTGTAATTATTATTATTTTTGTATTCTCTTATTTAAGAAGTTTCTCAATATTTTAAAGGGTCTAACTAAAAATCTTAGGGTGATGAAAAAACTGATTTCATTTTAAGATTCAGCATAAAAAAAAACATTCATATACTTTTATCTCGGTTCCAAATTATTTTTTTTTTTGTTGACCTGTGCTATGATCCGATTCTATATATACGTATACATAATATATTTACAAATGTATATCAATCTGACTGGTTATACTCCATAACTGACTGTAACTTTCCTTTCCCAAACATTCAGAGTACTCTCTACCTTTGTCAGAACTCACGTTTCTACCCCATACAGGTCTAATGAAGAGTCATTTACTTCTTTATCTTCCTGGGTACATTACTTGATGAAGAAACCTGCTCTAACCATAAAAACTGTGATTTCCTATATTTACATATATCGTGTTTTTATCATTTATAACAGCTTTTAAGTACCTAAATTCATAGACTTTTTCAAACTTACTATCACCCTGTTCTATGTATTACTTTATTTTCTGAGAGCTACTTCTACTAATATTTGTATATTTCATTTAATTTTCTGATTATTTACTTTGGAGTCAGAACTTGATTAATTTTTTAACTGATCAAAATTTTTCTCAAAGCTCCGTTTTTAGAAAATGTTACTAAATCGGCACATAGTATAACAATGACTGAAAAATTCTATTTTTAATATTCTATTCTATTCCTCTGAGTTAATTTCTGTATTTTGATTATTTTCTATACTGATGTTAAAATATTGGTGATCTCCATTTCTTAATCCCATACTTGCATGAAAGTTACCTGAGAGTCATTTTTTAACCCTTAGGTGATGAAAACCTTTAGGGAAACCCTTGAATTAGATAAAATTACTGATCACTTAATATGAGATAGATAATTGATCCATCAGGTTATGTTGCTGTATGCTGCTGCCAAAGTGTTGTATCATATTATAAGATCTAGTTTAACAGTAATTTGCCAAACAAAATGTTTTGAAGAAAAGGCCTTAATATGTAAAAGTAAAAAATTAAAAATTCATAATATAGGATAATATATAATTAACAGTGTGAGTAGTCTTCTGTAATTTTTATTATTTAGACACTTTTTTTTGCAAATAAGTAATGTGTAATAAGGTTTTGTGAGTGAATTATGAAATTTCACATAAGTAATATATTATTATTATTAATATATTATTTCCACTAGTAAATTATTAACTATTGTTGATTATAGATCAATGAGTGTATAAGTATAGTAGTATTATTTATTAATGTCTGACAACAAAAAGTATATCATAAGGCTTTTTCAAAGAACAGATCTTGCACAGATTGCCTGGCTCAAATTCATATTTTCTATTATTTTTAGACTGCTTCTTTTTACAGATGACTATAATATAGATATCAGTCTCAGTTTGTGATGTGAATGTATATGAAAAATATCTCTCTCTAGCCTAAATACTTAAAAGATGTCTACAAAAAAAATGTATTGACAATTCAAAATAAAATTGTATCCCTGCTGACCATGATATTTTTAAATGAGACCAACAAGAACCAAAACCAGTTCCAATGCGCATTGTGGACAATGCAGAACTGCATTTTCTGCCAAGGTTTGTGGGAGCCAAACGGCATTCTGAAATCCTCTCTTAGATTACCTATCATAATATAACACTGCTTTAGACGGCAATAAAATGATATATTCAGCACAACCATCCACTATTAAATAATGATCTAAAGCTTTGAACTCCACTAGGCTCCATATACAAGTAAATGCATCTGGGATGTGCCTTGACAAATATAATAATTTAAAAAATGTTAACTGCCTGCTTTCAGCTATATCACTAGTCACAACCGTGCATTTCCCAATTATAACTTAAAAAATTATAAATCTAACTAAAAATTGATTTTTATTGTCAAGTCCCTACATTATTAATTTACATATTATTGTAGTAATAATCTAGAACTGTACGATTAAAGAAAGAAAATTTAAAAAATCCGTTTTTGTGTTAGATATTACTAATATTTATGAATATATATATATATTTAATATAAGTTATGAGGAACATATCTCTTAATATTTAAAAAAAATGGAATAGAATAAATTTTAGTTTTAAACTTACTTTATACTTGTGTAAACATGTAACAACATAAACAAAATTTTATATCAGTTTATTTTAAAACAAATAATATATACTAAAACAGTAAAATTAACAATTTATTACCAATGTATGAAAGCATGCTTTTACTGAATTCTTTACACTCTCAAAAACTACAATTAAATATGAGAGGAAAATATGCTCCAACTTTTAAACAAATTAATAATATATGTAAATATTTTAAAATAAATCAAATGAAAGATAAATAAATATATGGTTGCGGCGGATGTATGAAAATAACATGTACTGATTGTGAGAAAAAATTCAAGAAAAAATGTGTGGTTGATTTCTCCTGAATATTTTAGTGTAATAAAAAAAATTAAAAAAATGATTCATATGCATATGAATAAAATCATTCTTTAAAAATTTAAAATTTTTCTAATGCACATGATAGTAAGAACTTTCTAATTAAGGTAATATATACGATAACCTCCAGAATAAATGAGATATTCTACAAGTAAATAGTGATAAAAGTAAAGTGGATTTCAGATATATATATCAATTTAAAAATTGATGTAAACACAAATTAATAAAACTGTTTTTTTAGTTTGTACATAATTACATTTAGTTGCTGTAGGCCTGGTCCTTGACTTAGGTTTTAATTATGTGATAAAATACAAATAAATTTTTTTTTTTGTGTATTTTAATGTTATATTGTGAGAAAATGCTGCATGAATACAGTTAAATAATGCTTGCTTATAGTTAAGTAATACAATCGCTCATTTTAGTATCTTAGTGAATTTTTAATTCATGTAATATTTATATATATATTGAATGAAACAATAAAATAGATAAACAAAAAATTTCAAACAGCTTAAATTGATATGATCAATAATAGCTTGGCTTTCAAGTTTGTCCTTCTTAATTGTTATTGAAATTATAGAGTTTGATGTAAAATTTGATTTTTAATAGGTAGGTTATATCTAAAATATCTAACCAGATCATCATTTAGGTGGCTGGTTATTTTTTCTATTGCACTCCGGGAAATCTGATGTAAAATTTGAAAATATTTAATATAATACTTTACAACATTTAATATAGTATTATAGAGCACACATAAGAGATGAATAACATTTGGTTAAAGTAGATTGTTTTATTGTAGGGAATAGATCTCAAATATTTGAAATAATCTTAGTGAAACTGTTCACTTAGTAGGGAAAGGATTTACAAAATAATGTCAGTAATACTAAGTGCGAATGGCAACACAATTAACTATGTTCCCTACTAAAATCAATACAATAAATAATATTTTTAATTTTAAACCTTACAATGGACTGATCGGTATATGATAGAATGTTATTTTAAAATTGACACGCAGCATCTTGTCAAATGTATAGACAAATCGTATAAGTAAATAAGGATTCTCGAAATCAGGATATATTATCTTGGTTAACAGATGAGTGGTGAAAGTGGACAGAAAATGTAACTGTAAAGTTAAAAATTTAATTGGACAAGAATTTGAAAATGGGCGCTTACAGCATCCTCTAGATTTCTTTCACAAAATAAGATTTTAAAGTTTTATTTTTTTGGATAAGGTATTTTACATTCAAACTTTTTGAATTATGATTTAAAATATATATGAGATAATGTATTAATTTGTTTCATATATCGACAGTTAAAATTTTTTTACATTAGTCTGTTCTACATAATTTCAGTTTTCAGTCTATCTTTAGTCATTAAAATGTTACGTAACACTTCTGGGATTTTCTAGAGACAGAGTATTTAACATGTCTTAGGGTAAGAATGCAATGGCACCATCAACACCAGGCTTTATCATTAAATGCATCCTCTTATCTGATTCTATCTTTCTTCTTATGAAAGGTAATAATAAAGATATCCGTTTTGCAAAAATTTGTTAACATACTCACCAGCCATGTAGAGAACAAAAATTCTTAAGTGAAAAATTGCAAAAATTTGTTATCAACTCACATAAAATAAAATTACTTAAAGCATGTTAAAAAAAATGCATAAAATAGAAGAAAATAATATTTTTCCATTTCTTTAGTTTTATCTTTTTGAGTAAGTACTAAATAAAAAAATAGACTTTAAAGAATTGAAAAAGTAGTATTCTACACTCTTAGAGGTTTTCTTAAAGTTGGTTTTACATTATTAAATAGTTATTTTTATTATTTTTTTCTTGATAATATTGTCACATAAGCTTGAAGCTGATGTGTAGGGCATGGAAATGACATTTTTGTAATGTATAAAAAATGCCACGCCTGACAGGGATTTCGGATGAAGGGCTAAGACACTACTACTCTATCAGGGAGATCAGCAAATTATTTAAAATAAGAATGGACTTATAAGTTATCCAAATGGAAAAGTCAATCTGAAATGGAGGAACATATATTAAATATATTTTTGACATATATTTTTTAACTAATTTTCTTGAATTTTTGCATTAAAATACATTGAATATAGAAAGACATCAGGCTACTATAACAATACAAGACGTCAGGCACTGTAATGATTCAATGCTAAGCAGTAATTTTGTAAAGAAAGAAAAAGTATTTCTCAATTATAAATATAGAAAATATATTTTTTGTTACAAAAAAAATTCCATTTAAGTTACCTGGAAAAAAAATTAAAACTAGAATACCCCTACATTTGACATGTATTTTGAAAGTAAATGTGGTAGATTATAAAAAAGTAAAGCTGACAATACAGTGTAGAACTTTCCCATCATGCAATATTTTTCTGATGCATGACTTACACACACAACTTAATTTAAAATATTTATCATTTTATCTAAATATAATATTCTACAACAGCTGTACGTCAGTGCTACACTAGCGCACCTTTTGTTGACAAGGGGTATTACTGATGTAGTATACCAGCTTAGCCACTAGTTTACAGCATTTTTTGGGGATGTGATTTTGAAAATATTATTTTTTAAATTTTAACAAATTTGCCTAAGAAAAATATGATGAATTAGGTGAAATCTCAAGATATTGAGAGTGACCTTGCTCTACAGCTTCACCCCTTTGATCTTTTAAAGTTGAAAATTTAATGACATTAATGCCCCATATACAGAAGTAATCTGACCAAATTTGGTCTAAATCACTCCAGTAGTTCTGAGATATAAGATGTGAGACTGAACACACATGTTCATATGAACATTTGGAAAATTTCCATCCAGTTTTTTGGGTTCCTTAGAAGTCAAAATATCAAGATCTGGTAAAAACAACAACATACGAGTATACCCAAATTGGGCTGATTCAATACTTTCCCTTCTCTACTCCATTTACTAGCACTATAGTGCTAGATGGGAAAGTAAAATCGAATTAAGAAACTAGAAGATTTATTATCTGTTTATATTTTGTACATACAAAATTTTACATATTTTATTATTATACATAGTCACCATTCTTTTCTAAGTATTTCTGGTATCTAGGAGTTATTTAACACTATTCATAAAAATCTGCTAGTGGACATTTCAGCATGCTGTTTTCAGAACTCATCACTGTCTCAAACTACTGAGAATCAAGCCATTTTTTTATGTGAAAGAAGACACACTAGTCACTAGGTGAAAGTTATGGGCTGTAAGGTGGATTATTGAAAAGTTCCCAACCATATTGATGAATCTTCTTGACAGTCCAGGTGTGTGTAATCATAAATGAGAATATCAATCTTTGATTTCTGGATGCATGAGTTCTGAGAACTTATTTTGCATACAATTTCAACAGTCTCAGATAGTAGGTAAAAACGGCACACTTAAAAATGACAAACCAGATTATACTCATGATCATTACCCGCATTGTAAAATATCACGAAAGTATTTTGTTTGGTAAGAAATGATTAATAAAATTCCAGGGTCCTCAAATTATCCTGTACTTACTGTTACAGTAAACTCATTAAAATTGATATATATATAGAAATATTGTAATCTATATGCTGTCTTTTATACTTCCTAAGTTAGCTGCAAAATTTGTAAGCTATAATGCCGGCCTTTGTGGCACAAATGGTAGCATCTTGGACTTTCATCCAGAGGTCCCGTCACGCATGACATTTTAACACATGCTACAAATCATTCATCTCATCCTGAAGCAATACCTAACACAGTAGTCTAGAAGTTAGAAAAAAAAGCTATAATAATAATATATATTTATACTTCAGATCTAAGTATCTAGATATATAGGGTATCTATATATCTTTATTTCTGCTGATGAAAACTACTGTAACACATTTTATTTTCTGATAAAACATTTGATGATCACAGAGTAGTGAATGGTCATAATTTTCGAGTATGGGGCTCAGAAAATCCAAATGAATTGGTGGAATTTGTCTGCAACTGTTCAAAAGTTTATGTGTGGTGACATTCACAAAGTATCATGCACAATCAAATTTTTTGGCCATTTTTTTTTCCCTATGAGTAGACATTACGGGCATACTGTACTGGAACATGTTACAGAACTTTTTTTCCTCAGATTGAAAATATGGAAAGTCTAATTTTCCAATGGGATGGAGCCCCTCCACATCATGCAGAAGTTGTTGAACTGGGCTCAACAACAGATTCCAAGACAGTAGATAGGTAGAGAAGCTCTCATCATTTGACCGCTGAGAAGTTCCAATTTGACACTGACAGATTTCTTCTTTTGAGGCTATGTAAAAGACATCATATACCAAGAAAAATCTAGTCATTTGATAAGCTATGCCAAAGAATAACAGCAGCCATGGAATGATCCTGCAGTCACACTCAACAGAGTGTGGAATGAGGTGGAGTATGGGTTTGACTTCTGCAGGGTTCTAAATGATGCTCATATTAATTACATTAAGAGATATAATTTGGTAAGATCAGGACAATTTAACTAATAGTTAAACATAAGATTTTATCAGTACTTTTTTATATTGCAGCCTTTTAATCTTGTTACTGAATTAATTTAATAGTGATGAGAAAGAAATGAAAGGTAACAATTCTTAAAACTCAACAAATAATAAACAGTCCTCTCAAACACACCTGGCATTTTAGACTACATATCAACATTTCTAAGTCCTTATAGCCACATTATCTCATATTTCTGCATATTTTTTTTAAGCGTGTGGTCTATATTATAATATTAAGGCAAAATGGATGGGTGTTACTTGAAAAATTGGTTATTTTTAAATGATTAAAGACAATAATCATATTTAAAATTTGTAATTTTTTCTGTTTGAAATTGATATTATTTTTCAAATGAATTTTTAAGACAATAAATAATTATTATGGAAGAAGAGTTTACAAAAATATACCAATGTTTAATTGTGCTTACCTTATCAAAAATTGAATTATGAATTCATAGAACACCAACTTATAGTGTGTAACATAAATTATGGGTGTATCCTTGAAGCAGGTTACACACTATTATTATTAGTTTTAAATTCATAGGAGATAATAATTAAATAACCTTAGCATATTATGCAGTCTCTTACCACATATGATTAAGTTAAACATAGTTATAGCTAAATAATAGTTTAAGCAGATGAAATGTACATGCAAACTAACTATACTTTAAATAAAGGCTGCTCAGATGACAGTAATGAGGGATATAAAGTACCAATTTTGAAATTAAATCAATCAATTATTGTTAATAGTGGTGGTGAAACTGGATTTGTTTTAAACACTTTAATTATTTTTAAATCAGGCTATAAATCCAAAGATTACCATGATATGAATTTCTCAAATTTCAAAAGTTGGTAGAAGAAAATTTCATTATGAACCTATAATAATTCATTGATAGTTCTTGGCAATGCTCTTTATCACAATTCAATGAAAAACCCCTCTCCAAATTCTAATTTGAGAAAGGCTGAAATGCAAGAGGGGTTGACTAATCACAATATTTAATTTTCATATTCATTGATGAAACCCAAGTTGTACAACCTGATTAAACAAACAAGTAAAAAGCCTAATTAAAAACAAAAATGTTTATATAAAAAATTAATAAAATTTTAGAAAGCATGTGAACATTCAGTACTTAGATTGCCTTTGTATCATCTGCAATTAAACCCTACTGAGGAAATATGGTTAAACAAATAAGTTAAACAGCAGGCTGGCAATCATATTGTTGATAATAAACTAGAATATTTGTTTGTTGTATAGTGAACAGATTGTTTTTTGATTTGAAATTGAATTTAATGAAAAAAATAATTTGGATATTTTCATTGTCTAAGTTTTAAAGAGCTATTGAAAAAACATCAAAGAGGAAAGAAAAAAACTTTGTTTACTAAATTATTTACTTTGTTCAATAAATGATAAGGACACCAAGGGAATTTTAATATAAAAACAATAACTGAATTTCCCTTCAGAGGTAACATTGCTTGTTGAGAAAAAAAATTCCCTCTTCTTGACCTACCATTTAACTAACAATATCACTCTATTTTGTATGCACTGTAGATATTTAATGCAACCTTCTATTTACATGACAGGCTTATTTTTTTTTTTATAAAACTGTAAATGATGAAGTTAATCTATTAGTTTATCGCATTATTAAATAAAAATGTATAAGAATGATAGTTACAGCAAAAGGTGGTACTAATTCTCATATTTCTAATAATCAAGTTTCAAGAATTTTTTGGTATGATCTGAAAAAACTTGTGAAACATTTGATTGGCTAAAAACTGACAATAAAAATGAGTTTTCAAACATTAATGAGAAAAATTATGGTGTGCTAATGATGTGAACTGGGTAAAAATAAGCATTCAGTTTATAGAATACCATATTTAATACCTACTGTTAAGTACATGATAGTATAAATAAATCATATATATATGCGATTTGAGTCTTATATTATGAAAAAAAGACACTCATCACCACCTAAGGAAAACCCCAGAGAGATTACTTTTGTTTTGATTTTATCTTCTCCTCACTCACTTATGTTGAAATTTCTCTGTACTTCACACTCTTGCATGTTCATCTGCTCCTTATATCACATTCAACCTGTTACTCCAACTCAACTTCTACCAGCATTATTTCAGGCCAACCATAGAGCTACTGTAACTTACACTTGAGACATCATCTTTTCTCCATATCAGATCATAAATTTTCCAGAAACCTTTTCTTTTCCACTTTTTTCCAATTCAGAATAATCATATCTTTTGTCATTATTCATTTATCTGAACCATAATTTTTTTCAATTTTTAATTCCAGTACCAAAATTCATTGACTTTCAAATTTACTACCATGGAATTCAATGTATTTCTTTGTTTATTATATTTATCAGACTACATTTGTACTATATTTACTTTTTTGATTATTTGCTATGAGATCAAAACTTCTTATTCATTCTCACTCTTTAACTGATCAAAACTCTTTCTAAAATTTCTCGTGTTTTTTTTTGATATGGTACTAAATTATCAGTTAAGCAATGACAGCAACTGCTAAGAACTGTTCTTTATAGCACTGTCTCAAATAATATCTGACTTCTGATTATTTAAAAAAAAAAAATAGTAATAGTACATCCCCTTTCTTTAATCCCACACTCTTATGAAAATATAAGAATGTCAAAAACTACCCTCAAATATAATCGACAGGTTTTGGGTTAAACCTAATAGTATATATAAAAAAAAAACAGAAAAAAAAACTTTTGAATTAGATAAAAATACTGTCACTTAATAAGTAATAGATCTTTAACTAACAAAGTTGCTTTGTTGAACATACCCTTTAAGATATATTGCCAAAATGCAAGGTGTAAGTGCAGTGTAAAATTGTAAGTAATAAGAGTAAGTTGTCAAAAAAAATTTGGTTTTGAAGAAAAGGCTGTAACATCACGTAAAAGAAATAATATCATAAGATAACTATAATTTTTAATATTTATACACTGCTTCTTGTCAGTGAGTAATATACAAGAAATTTTAATAAGTGAAATTTGGTTTTCCTTAAAAAAAAGAAATCAAACTTTTTGACAAAAAAAAAAAAATTAAGAATATATTTAAATAGAAAAGTATCTTAAAATATTCTTTTAATGTTAACAATATTCAATTCTTCAAGAGTTGTTCATACTTTCCAAAAATTTTTTATATTCTGAGATTTCTTTTCCTTCCCAACAAAGATTTCTACCACAATTAAAAAACCTGAAACATCAAATCGAAAATAATTATATTTCTATGAAAGTTAATGAGTAAACATTTTTATTTTGTTAAACCAATGCTACAGTGTAACATTATAATAAAAAGAATATGCATATTATATTCAGAAATAAATAAATACAGTTCATATTATTAGTAATAAGAGCTATTAGTTTTATGGTACCTTTATACAATTGTAAGCAAATCAGAAATATAAAATTTTTAATCAATTACTACCACTTTCAATGTGTTTTAGAATAATTATAACAAGTTACAGATGTAAGTGATTGAAATTTATTACTTTTGTATGCTAAAAATATATAATGTTCTCTCTTGTCCAATTAAATAGATTTCTGATGACAATTTGCAATCATGATTGTGAAACGGGTTCAATAATGTACTTATACATGTGCCTCAAATTTTATCACCATAAATAATGATAATGCCTTATTTACTCTGCTGAGTAATACAACAATGCCTGCTGTCTATTGTAGAATTGTTCTATAAAATTTTCAGATATAATGTGTGCTAGATCTTCGATAGAGGTAGCTTAGAAGATGAAACAATTATTAGACAGTAGTGGTGAATCTATATTGTAAGTTATAAATCTGGAAATATAAAATTAACAGTATTTCCTAACTAAAAATGGATTTGACTAGCAAAAAAATATTTCTAGATAGGAAGAAACTTGGTAATTGACAGGTTTTGGGTTAAATGTATACAAAAAACATTTCTTGAATTAGATAAAAATACTGTTTACTTAGTATGTAATAGATCTTAACTCATCAATAATTATATTCAGTTGTAAGTGAACTACTGATTTGTATATCTCTCATTTTACTGCTTCAAAATTGAATGGTAAAAAAAAAAAAAAAATAGAAAAAAAAATTAAACTACAATATTTTGTGTTGTTCCAAATCCTCAGCTTAACTTGTAAAACATCTGATTAGTAAACAGATTACAAACTAGATCTAAATAAATAAATCTAAAAGTTATTTATGTTTTTTTTTTTTTAACAAGAAATGTTATCCAACTGTAAATAATACTATTTTCTTAAATTGTAAATATAACAGTACGGCTAAAAAGTTTGTAGGCTAACATAGAAAAAAATCTTATTTTTGATAAAATTTGATTTTATTATTCAATATAATTGCCTTTGAGGGCGATACAACGATTATAGCGGTCATACAACTTTTCGATACCATTTTTATAGTACGATTTGTCTTTAGCCTCAAAACAGGCTTCAGTTTTCGGCGATTACCTCTTCATCGGCGCTAAATTTCTTTCCAGCGAGCATTCTCTTGAGGTCTGAGAACAGGAAAAA
>JAAAKQ030135458.1:0-11773 GCA_010016005.3 Zanna intricata | reverse complement strand
TCTGGCCTATATCTGTTATATTTTTTAATTAATGAGAAAATTAAATTAAAAATGTTTAAAAACTCACGACGAAAAAAAAGTAATTGTATTTTTATCTTATAATACTCTGCGACATTGTGATATTGTTTTTAAGAGAATAAAGTTTAAGATTTTGATTAACCGTCATGCGTGTCTATGATAATTAAAGCTTATCTATGTAGTCTACGGGTCAACCACGACGGTTAATTAAACTTTATTCTCTTAAAAACAATATCACAATGTCGCAGGGAGGAATTATAAGGTAAAAATACAATTATTTAAATATTGCACTGTTTTAAGACTTTTTATCGTGGGTTTTTTAAACTTTAAATTTTATTTATTACTTTTTAAATATCAGCAAGTATTTATCTAAAAGTAGAATGTTTATAGGCTGATGATGATGGTGAAAATTTAGTGTACTTGATCTCTGCAAATTACTTAATAATCCACACAGTAATAACATTCAAACGTCGTTTTGAAGAAACATATCAACTGTTCAAACATATCTAATTGTGTTTAACAACCACCTAAAATCGTAAAACTAATCTAAGAACTTGCTCTCAGGTGATACCTCTGTAATGCAAAAAACCACATCTAAATCGGCCCAGCCGTTTTAGAGAAACCCATCTACTGGAGCACCCCCTGGTGGCCCATAACCATAAAACATGTCTAATAACTTGCTCTGAAGTGATACCTATTTAATGGAAAAACTGCATGTAAATCGGTCCAGTAGTTTTTGAGGAAAATGGTTAAAAAAAACGCACACACACACACACACACGCATATACACACACGCACACACAACCTCTTACTCTAAACGCACATACCGTCTCCCCTTGTGGGTAAAAAAAAAAGTTACTTACCTAACAGAAATTCCGTGTTGGTTTGTTTATTAAAATCATTTAATGGGTTTTAAAAATTTTGTTTAAATAAATATCAGATCGGAAAAAATTTTTAATAAAAAAAATTAAATTTAATTTCCAAAATGTAACTAATAATGTTCTTAATTTTCTTAATACTTAAAACACACAGACAAACACATTTAAATTAATCTTAAATAAAGTTATATGTATAAAATTAATCTAATGATACATTATGGATACATTATATATACATAATTTATGTAAAAAACGTAACCTTTATGGTAAAGATTATAGGTAATCCTACAGAAAATATTCATTAAAGCCAATTAAAAGTTTAATCTTATTATTTTCTACTATTTTATTAACATAATTTAATAGTAAATTATTAAATTGAACAATTTTTAATTTAATTATCTTTAGTTTTAGTTCTTCTTTTTTTTTGTTATGAAAGCGCGGCAATCAACAGCTATGGTCATTAGCCCAATAGAAATTGGCAGGGTATGAAAAGATACCATGTATGACTGGGGGAATCGAACCGGGAACCTCCGCACGAAATTCCATGACTCTAGGTAGAGTCCACTGTGTAGGTATACAGTCATAGAAGTCGGTTTAATTATTTTTAATTGATTAATTATTTATTTATATTAATGTAATTTTACTTAATTTAAATATTAAATTAATAAATAACAACTTTAAACTGATTATAACATTAAAATAATAAATAACGTTAAACTGTAAAACCAATTAATTTTAAAAAGCAGATCGAATTAAATACACGAATATAAAAAAAACAACT
Source organism: Zanna intricata (assembly GCA_010016005.3). Classification (NCBI taxonomy): domain Eukaryota; kingdom Metazoa; phylum Arthropoda; class Insecta; order Hemiptera; family Fulgoridae; genus Zanna; species Zanna intricata. Next base: position 10,096 of record JAAAKQ030135458.1, on the reverse strand, counting down.
CTGTAATGTATTACGTATCTTCCTTAATAAAAAAAGCAATTTTAAATAATTGGTATTTGTGTAATATTAATGATATAATTACATTAGAGAAAATGGGAAAAGTCAATATACATATATATCTTTTCAAAAGTGAGCTTCTCTTAATTAACGGCACAAATACATATACACTTTCCGTATGTTACTGTTTTGTATATAAATTTACAAATGAACCAACAGCTTGCGTAAAATATACTATGTAGAGTCGAGTTAAATCATTGATTTTCTGTCGGTGGTCGTATCAATTAGGTGGCCCAGCTCTCCAGTTCACTACACTACACATCCATGGTAGTGAGCAATTTATCGGTCAGCCGGAGACCGCTCATTGCAACGAGTAAATAGCGAAAAACAAGCACACGACCAGTAAATGCTCGATGCTGCTCGGCTTGATTGCTATAGAAACTATTACTCTACGGCACTGCACGCGACCTATTTATTATAACGGAAAATATACAGCGTGAACATTCGAGAAAATTTAAAAAAAAAACGAACCAGATCAAAGCTTTTTTATTAGTGCTTTTTTATTTTAATCGATCTTCTAGCTGTATTTTTAAACATTTACGTTAAAATAAAAGTAATCTGCCAACACAACTGCTTAATTTCCCTCAATTTAGAATTCAAATTTTATCCTTTCCTTCTCTGATACAATTAAAAATTATTATTATTATTATTGTAACGGGATGGTATTAATTTTGGTGTTTACTTTTGTAAAAAAAATTCTAGACTTTATAATTCTAGAATTTTCTAATTCTGAATTAGACCAAAATCAGTCCTATGCTATGGTTATTATCAAAGTTAAAATTATACCAAATGAGATAACGTTCGTAGCAGTATACGAACAAAACATAAAAAATAATTATTATTTACCTTTACATCTATGGTAAAAGTTACAAAGAAACTGAAACATTTACAAAACCAAAGTTTGATGATCATTTAATTATTAAAAAAATTACTGTAGAAAAGCTATTATTCAGAATGACTATCTTTTGTTTTCAACACAATTCGCGATTAAATTTAGGTAATTGTCTCGTTTCTGTGAGATTTCTCATTCCGATAATAGAAAAAAGTTCACTTTGGTGTCTGAGGAAAAGGACTATTTTATACCGCAACCTCCATCTGCTAATTGTTGACAAATTTGGTGCCAAGTAAAAACACTTACACGACCAAATAAACGTCAGCCGTCTAGTGGTTAACGCGACATCGCAAATCAGCTGATTTCTATGTTGAGAGTTCTAAGGTTCAGATTCTAGTAAAGGAACATACTTATATTTTATCTATTATAACTTATTTTTAGAGGATTTCCAAAGAATTTGTAAAGATCGCTATTGCGCCTGGTCATATTTTATAAGTAAATGTCGTGGTGGGGAGGATTAATTTTTCTTTACATTTTGGGATCTCCTGATACAGCAGCGTCTCGTAACTAAAAATAGTGGGGGTACTGCTCCAGAAATTATTTCTGGGCTTTTTCAAGTCCATAGTTAAAGTTTTCTGTAAAATAAAAGAAAAGAAAAAATGAATCGAATATATTAGCTGGAAGTAGGATAATATCTAATTTTACATTTTATAAAGAATATGGAACACGGTTTTTAAACCCATTGTGCCCATGCCGGCCTCCGTGGTGCGAGCGTTAGCGTCTCGGGTTTTTATCCGGAGGTCCCGGGTTCGAATCCCGGTCAGGCATGGTATTTTTCACACACCTTGCACATTATTACATTATTCATCTTCATCCTCTGACGTAATACCTAGTGATGATTAAGGAGGTTAAAAAAAGCATATTGTGCTTAAAAACAGTATTTGGTTTTACCGAATTATTAATAAAAATGTTAATACTGATATTTTTTAGTATTATTAGATAACAACGTAATAAACTTTCCGCTTAAAAACACTATAGTCCAACGGTGCTTAATTTAAATGTCTATGTACATAGAAACAAATACATAATTAGTTTTTACTAATTAACTTCTCTTTCACCCTTCCAGCATGTTTTTTGGAGAGATTGGTAATTAAAGAGTCCTCCGATTGGTCTCCACTAAAAAACATAACCACTTTCATATTCCTTCCACCGACTAAATAGAAAAGGGAACTTACAAGGAACGTTCCATATTATTGCGGAGTAAAATAACTACCTTCCACCAGCACGCCAGGATCGGCATTACGGGAGCAACAGTGCTCTTTTTCCTCGCGCCTCCAGTGCAGCTTCGTATGTGCGCATGCGCATAACAGCCAAACACCTCACCGCTGGAACAATGAAGCGCACAGTTCCATAAAAAGGTTTTTGTTTCTTCATAAACTGGGAGATGGCTACTGACATTATGCTTAAGGATTGCATATTGTACATGTATAAAGAAAGAGTTGCAGAAAGATATAATAAATGCTACTGATATTATCAAGTAGAAATAGTGGTACTGTAGTTTTACAGTTCCTATAGGCGAATCGCCCCTGCTCCTAAAAACGATTATGAAATGCTAAAATACATTTGAAAGTATGTATATATAAGCTTTATTCGTCTGCTCTACTGGACGCAAACCTTAACAGATTTCAATGAAACATAATGGGGTGATGTAAACCTATCGGAAATAGAGCTCTATTTGTTTTTTCAAATAGGTTCACAAGAACCGGAGTTTCTTTTGAACTTCTTGTTTCTTGTAAAGAGGCGAAAAACTGGATTTTGGGAAAATTTTCAAGAATTTCGTGTTATAACTTGACGGATGACATGTTAGATTGTTAAAATTTAAATTTATTTAGCACCACCAGGTACGAGCTAGTTTCTCAAAGGTCCCGAAACATCAAGTTTCTTGCCAAAAATTAGTTTTTTGACATATTTGAAGTCAAAATCAAATTTTTAAAACTTACCTTTTTTGTTTAAATTATGTTATTAATATTATGTATACCAACATAAAATTTTAAATGGGCAAAATAAGGATTATATCTAATACGTAATTAACTAACGCTTTGTAGTACTGAAACGTAGTCAACTAGAAAAAAAAAACACAAAAGAGATGAATAGAGATCTATAAAATTTAATATTGCAGAAGATTGATGAAAATTTGGTGGATCCATAACATTTGAAATTAATATCTAATAGATAGTCTGTTATCTTTGGAAATAATAAATAACCCCCTAAGTTTCATCACAAAAATTATACATATAAATGACTTTCAAATTAATCAAAGAATATTTGTTAAAAATATAATTTAAATTGACAAAGATTAACTCAATTTAATTTATTAGAATATAATATAACCAACAAACAACGGGAGAATGTTAGAAGAAAAGTGAAAATATTCCTTAAGGGAATTATTGGGGATAAGGAAGAAAGAAAATTAGGACTAAATTTTATTTAAACATATAATAATAATAATAATAAAAATTAAGAATATAAATTTAGCACTTTTTTTGATACAAAGATCAGCAATACAGAACTATCATTAAAGTAGAAGAGTATTATAATAGTTTATAAGTAAATCCACTTGTATTCACTGCAAGTAATTTAAGTAAGTATGCGCGCAACGATATATAGAGATAAGAATTTTAATCTCCTTAACGGAGAATGTTTGCGACTCCTTATCATTGTGTCTTGTTTGCCAAATGTCATGAAATGCAATGGGATGAGATGGAAAGGTAGATGAAAAGGGGGGGGGGACAGTGAGGAATTTGATGTCGGAGGGAGTGTGTGGATAAACAGTGAGATATAGAAGAGGAATGTAAGGGAGACAGACTAGAGGTAAATTAGAGGAAGTGCATGTATTGAATAATAATGTACAGAGACTATAAGGGAAGGGGTGGTTAGAATATACAGAAGGTTGCGACATCGGTATTCTGCATGGCTTTATCAGTAGAATAACTGTAGTATACAGTGTCCTGTCTTCAACCCCATATAGAATACAACGTGTACACAAAATATGTTAAAATGATAAAATTAATACCTTATATTATAAATTCACTTAAAACTAATAAAAGTATTAAAAAAACTGACAATAGATTTGTTATATTTTCCTGGTTTCGGTTATTTTCTCCTATAGAATAGCGGGAAATAATGATAATGAAAAACGTTTCAAAATTTCAAAAAATAGATAACAAAAATTACCTTACAACAAAATCTTTTCATTTGTCTACGTTTCTATGTTAAATGGAAGAAATTTTTTAAAAATCCATTGAAAAATGTACGACTAATAAAAAGTTACCGAAGATTTCTTTGTTAGGGGTGGGATGAATTATGATGGAACTATATTGCAATATTATTAAAAGTTTAAATAAACTAAATAAGTTTAAAAAAATTCCAAAAAGCGATATATTTTCAAATTTTGTACGGCTTCCCCACCCACAATACTGCTCCAATTACTTTTTTTTTTGCCTCTTGCCACTACCACTATGTTTACAAAAAAAAAATTCGCTTAAAACATTTGCAATAAATAAAAAGATATCTTTTTTCTATTTTTAGGAAAAGAAAAGATTTTGGGACAAAATTAAAAACAAAAAATGATAAATAAGCATGTTTGAATGTACTGCGCTTAATATATTGTAAAGTAGGATTAATGTTTGTAAAATTTAGAGAAAATTAAGACCAAAAAACTACGTACCTACAACATCTGAGGGGTATATTTATCCCAAACATTAACCAACAAATTGTTTCATATACAAGATCCTTTGTGCTGAAATTGCATAAAAATCAGTTTATTCACTTAAGAATTTTTTTTGAGGGGGGATTCGTGGTATCGATAAATAGAAATAAAACCCGCAAACTATAGGTTTGCCAGAGACAAACCGATAGCATCATATCATATCATTTTTTGTTCGTTGTTCGTATCAACATACATACGAATATTACCTGCCACTTTACTTTTTTATTTTTTGAGGGGGGATTCGTGGTATCGATAAATAAAACCCGCAAACTATAGGTTTTACTAATTTATCTGATACTTTCCTTCTTGCAAAATAGCTCTAAACCTATGATGCCAGGAAAATAAAATATCACAAATAACTCACAAATAAAATCATAATAACTCGTTAAAAAATCCTTCGGTTCTCTTATTTGTGTATACCTGTATATATTATAAAATTCCACCATAATTTGTAACTTAATAAATTTATTCCCCAAAAAGGCATTATCAGTTGATATACTAAAGCGGCCATGAGAATTAAAATTATGTAAAGATTAAAACTACTTGTTCAATTCTTATGTGGGAAACTGAAAATATGAACTTTCAAAAGTATTCAGATCATTTATTTAAAAGGAAAATAGTTTTAAAAATGTAAAGCTTATAATCCAGGAAAAACCGAATTTGTGCATATCAAGAGTTATTTATAAATAATACAAGCGTAAAAGAAGTCTTTGTGTATATTATAAGCAGACTATCATATAACTGAATTTCCATGTACATTTACATTAAATAAACGTCAAGGACAAAAAAAAAAACGTTAATACACTAAACCCTTAGTAACTTTAATTAAGAATCTTAAAATAATACTCAAAGAAAGAGAAAGACTAGGTTCATGTTTAAAACCCATACATAAATAACTTTGTAGCCCTCATCTAATTATAAAACAATAAAATTAGTAAATATAAACCTACAATTACTTATGGGGAATTAAATATATAAAATTTAACCAATAATGTCACGATATTTATTAATATCTGTTTATTTCAGATTGTCAAAGAGAAAAAGAACACAAGATAATGTTTATAAAAGAATAGTTATTGTTTTCGTATAAAACAAAAAATTTGACAACTATATACCTTATGATATTTATATATGGAGATACCAGAAAATCCTCTGATAATTTTACATATACTAAAAACAACATTAAATTAAAGTACAATTAATTTAAAAAAGAATAAAACATTACTGAATCTAATGAAGTACCGTTCATGACAATAATTTGTTATAAATTTTTATGATATCACTAATTTACATTAAGTTATTATGAAAAAACAACAATTAATTAAACATAGAGGGTCAGTAAAAGGCCTCATATCTGAATCTGCCACATTTACTGACAAATCTGATCCTTCACAAAGGTTATAGTCACCGCTTGCAAATTAAGTTAAGAGGAATCTTCTTAATTTACAAGACAAATATGACATCATTCAATTAAAATTTGAAATGGATTTTGACGATGATTTTTATTATTGGATCGTAAACAAGTAGAGGAAGACTTGTGTAAGATAGAGTCCAAATTGCAACATTTAATAAATAATAGTAAAAAACCATCTAATCAAGAAGTTAATTGAATTGAAACAATTAAACGAGCACAACTACAACCCATTAATAATATACCTGTATTCAGAAATAATGTGTTAGAGTGGCAGAATTTTTATAATATATTTATGGACTTAATAAATAATACTGATTTAACAAATTTACAAAAAAAAAAAATTGAAGTGTAACAATTGTTTTATTGATCAATGGGGGTTTTTGTAAAATTTTAGATTAGAATGAGTCGATATTTTTTCAAAAAGAAACAATAAAACAATGAAAAGTCAGTATTCTTGCGCAAAATTGAGCAAGAATTTTTTATTATTATTTAATTTAAGCGTCACGTACAAATGACAACAAAATATTTAAACTTGCATGATGGATCTTATTTAATATTATTTTTTTTTTTTATTTTATTTATTTTATATGTATTTTAAAACACTGTAAGGAAAATAATTTAATCTTATAAAATTTACAATCGGTTTATTAGCCCTGGACTGATTAAATAAATAATTGTTATTATTTCAACACGAAACAGTATGTAAATTTTATAACACATTATTAGTAATCAATTACTCTAATCTAAGCCAAACATATATATAAATATATATAGAAATTTTTAATCATATATTAACCTCGGTATTAATTTATTCGTTTTATTTGACAGCGCCACTCTCTTCACCCAATAATCTCCTTTCAATAAAATGTTTAACCGTGTAACCAATCACTGTCCTCTTTATGTACCGTACGGTACTTCAGTAGCGCACAGATTAGAGTATATATATCAATTAATTCTGTATTTAACATATTTAGACCAAGCAATCATTTATTTTCCAAGAAAAAAATTATCTTTTTCTCCAATCAAATGGTTAATTTTATAATCGTTGATACTAATCATCAGAATGGAATTCATAACTGAACAATTACTTTTAACAGATATTATGAATGAGATTAATATCGATTCGAAGCTTTAGTAAGAATTTAAAATTATAAGGAGGTAACCTCTCTTTTTTTATGTATTATAGCAAAAGTGAGGTACAACACCGATATTCTGGCTCTGAAGAAAAAAAAAACAAACAGATGAAGATAAATAAGATCTATATAAATAAAGATTGAAACTATGTTCAGATAAAAAAAAAAATTAAATGTAGACTAAATAATAGATACAATAGATTGATAAGATGATTGTACTTACAATGCATTTCAACAGATATTTTGGCTGATACAGGTTGACTGATGTTATTATTTGATGCAGTACAGGTGTAGACGGCATGTAAATCGTCTCTTTTTAAATCTCTTACAATCAACTGGTTATGTTTCGTATCAGGAGATGTTCTGATATCAAATGATTCTACTTGACTACCATCACGCCACCATTTTACATCAGGTGGTGGTTTACCTGAAAATAGTTAAATAGAATATAAGTAACGTTGTATAAAATAAATTTATATTTTATTTAGATTAATGTTCAAAATAAACATGGAAAAAATATTTTTGAAATTTCGATAAAAAATGAAATATCAAAATAAAAAAAAAAAAAAAAAAACACGTAATAAATTTTATAAAAGATGTAATTTAAATGTAAAAAATCCGACTTTTTATTTTAATTTCAAACTTTTTCCACATCTCGCTAAGATGGATAGAATATTTATTTAATATCTGTACATAAAAGAATGATCCATCATTCTAAGCAGGTGGATATATTTCCAAGCGCATAAGTTTTTGTAATAGAGTGCTTAAATACACGGCGCAATGGATAGCCAACGTCATGAAGGTTAAAAAAAAAAAATAGCACTAAAAAAGATGGATGGTCTATTCTTTACATCTGATAGGTTTTCCTCATTAAGAATAATGATTTCTTGTTATAATTTAATACATTTTCTTTAGAAAAATTACTATATCAAAATTCATAAAATTGTAAATTAATTTCAATCAGATTAAAGGAAAAATAAATAGTTAAATATTCATATAAAATTACTTATACTAGTGACAAATTATAATGAAACTAACAAGAAATAAAATGAACAATAAAAAAGCGTTACTTTTTAATATAGTACTAAATATTATAAAATATTGTATTTTAAATAATAAAATGCTCGCAAAAATGTTGCTGAGCAAGCTGAAATTTCCATATAACTTAAAATTTAACTACCCTGCAAATAATAAAAATGAAAATTATTTTAATTTACAACGTCACTAATTTTTTACATCAGATAAAAAGTAGTAAAATTGTTGTAGATAAGTTATTATTAAAATAATACTTTCATTTTATACATATTTATCATTTTGTTAAGGTTCTTAAACCTACAGTAGAATAACATATAGATAAAAAGTTACAAATGAGAATACTTTTTGAACCAAATGAAAAAAAAAATGATTTAAAAAAAAATATTTGAAACATTACTTTCTACTTAGATAAAGCTATAAAATTTCTACTAGCTAATTCATTAAAAAAAAAAACATACGCGCGCGCGCGCGCACACACACTCACATTCACCCCCCTCTCTCTCCTCACTCTCTCTCTCTCTCTCTCCCTCTCTCTCTCTCTCTCTCGCACACACACACACACACACACACACACACACACACACAGACCGATTGTTAATAAAGTATTAGTACCCCTAAAATTTTTCGAATAGTTATAATTAGAAAGGATTTAGCTAATGCTTCTATCTCGGACCGATGTATATTTCGTGTTGAGAAAAACTACTTAGTGGGAACTACAGGTTTTGAAATTACTATGAAAAATATTAAATGGCTGCCATTTTGGTTAAGTTGATATAATCTGAAATATTTTTTGACAAAAGTTTTGTTTTCTATGCCCTTGAAATGATTTGTCACAATCCTACTCTTTCATTTTAACGCTTATATTACTAGTTTTATGAAATGATTGTTTAATCACGGATATTCTTAACTGCGTATTATGGCAGTTCAAACATAATTTTGTTCTGGCTTTCTAAAACTTTTTGCTACTCCCTTATGTTTAAATTTAATGTAGACCCAGTGTTTACAAGATTTTTAATCCACAGATTATTTACAAAGCTTATTTAATATTTACAGAATATTTATAAAGCCCGTGATGGACGGAAACAGAAGGTACCCGCCATCACGCGAAATATTGACCGGTTGCGTAATAACCTTCGTACAGTTATCACGAAGTCCCATATTTATTATACGATCTAATACAGAAAGCACGATGTACGCTTGACCATGTATACTAAATGGAATTAAATGACTGACAATCTATAATTAGTGCTTCCACCCAAACATCAAATGAGTAACCAAGCTTTTAAATTTTCCTGCTGTTAAATTTCCACTTACATGTATATAAAAAGCTTGGCAAGGCTTACCAGTTAGAATGCATTTATTTCAAAACTTACATATTAATTAAAGAAATTAAAACAAAATTATCCGTAATGAAAGATTCTGGAGATGGTGATAAACATTATCTCATATCATAGCCATTAGCTATGACAAGCAATACTGTGACTAAATCAAATAAATTATTACAGATAATAATTATTACAGATAATATAATATTATCAATTAATATAAATAAATCAATATAGTCATTGAGTTATAGACCAATAAAATTTTAATTAATGAAATATTTGGATCTTACAAGGAAAAGAAACATCGGTTCGAATCCAACGTCATTCCCAAATTTTTTTTTTTAATTTATATATATATTCATTCATTTATTAATAATTATTAACATCTGATTGTAAAAAAAAATATATATATAATAAATAATAATTCAATAACAACAAATATATGTATATTTTTTTTTTTTTTTTGGTCTTCAGTCATTTGACTGGTTTGAAGCAGCTCTCCAAGATTCCCTATCTAGTGCCAGTCGTTTC
>JAAAKQ030135425.1:0-13376 GCA_010016005.3 Zanna intricata | reverse complement strand
CTTCTGGGCTAGGAACGGGAGGGGTGGTGTGGCGGCCGGAATCGTCACTTGGTGGGTGTCTTCCCCTACGGGGGTTAGGATACCACTTAAACAAAACCTAACCTGAAAAAAAATTAAGAAAGATAATTAAAATAAAAGCTTAAAAAATCTGTAATTTTCTATAAAATAAGTCACTTATAAAATTAATAAAAGAATGGCAAAATTTTAGTGCCAATAAATTGTAAATAATATACAACCATATGGATTAAATGTTTGTTCATTTTATTTATTATAATACATATTTTCCATTACAGCAGAATCATTAAAGAAATTCGCCACAGCAAATGACTTAATGGAATGAGCTGAGAAAAAGTATATAGAATAAAATGTGCTCTAGCGGAATTAGTTTTTTATAGCCATCTCTCCCGCCACCACCCAATTCGGTCACCCTGAAGCATAAGAACGAATATCGTGACACGGAGGGCTACTGTACCTGGAAACAGTTTAAGCGACCTTGTTTTTAATAGATCCTGGAGCTAACCTAATTGCGTGAACGATATAAACACCGTTTATTACATCAGTTGCTTTCTGGGTCCAGCCGTTTGTCATATATTTTATAAAAGGGTAGACGCATCCCGTTTTATAATGAAATATGCGAGGCGAGTTTCATAAATTAAAAATTTATTTCGTAGATTTAATTAAATAAGGATAGCGACTCGCTGCCGCACTTTGGTCGCTGTATGCCAGCAAGTACTGGTTCATCCTTTATAGCTGCTTGGAGCTATAGATCGATGGTTGATCATTACACAAGGATAGCTTTCAGCGATGCGGTTAAGTCTTCCCTTAAGCAAACTATTGATGTTATTATTGCGTTGTCGAACAACGCAACTGCATCAAAGAACTCCCTTACAGTCAGAGTAAGGCTCTTGCCATACTGACTCGCAGCTTATGGGTGGCCAATTTTCCGCTTGCCCTCTAAGTTCTAGGGTGGCCCGAACTCTACCTCCCCTCCTCCAAGAGAGGGGCAGTCGTACATCATATGTATAATCGACTGGAATACCCCCCCCCCCCGGAGGTATACAGCTCATCAGTTTCCAGGCGAAACCTGAACAGATACTAATTCAAATTTACGAGGATGTTGAGCACTTGGTCCCTTAAAAATGATCTTGAGGCGTACCATTCCCCCAATTCTTGTAGAAAATTATACAAAGACCTTAACTTAGCCGTGGAGTTCTATGCACGCTACCATGCTTCCATCGCGATGCTCTGAAGCCTCTTCCGTAACACGGAGATGGGCAACTGCACCAAACTTAAATCTGGTGCATTGTGATCACAGTTCCGCTCCTATACACACCCGGGTCGAAACTGCAACCCCAAATACCTGAGCCTCCCCACCTCTCTGCAACTTCCACATGGCTGCCCGAACTTTTACCACAAAATCGATTAGAAAAGCATTTCCCAACATGGTAGCAGCCTCGTATGAGGTTGTTTTTAAAACCTTAGTGCATACAATGAACTACTCTGGTCTCCTTTCGTACGTCCAGAGATAGTGCTTTCTATTTCGATTATTGGCGTTTAGGACTGTGACTTGCGTTTGTACCAGTTACAGCTCCGAAGGTGGTAATATCGAGTTGTGGCGCTATTTAGTACGATAATTTTAGACTAATTATACTTAACTCTTTCTGCGGCAGTGAAAGACAAAGCTTTGTTCGCGTGCCCGCCTCATAGTCGGCTAAAAGGTGGCAACAACTCCTGGTCGTATGTCCTCGTTACGAGTAAGGCGGTGTTTTTAGGTAGTACTACTCGCGTTGTATTAAGAACGAGGGCCGTAATCTGTGGTTTTACGACCGATCCAGTAGCGGCCAAGAAACACAAAGAGTGACAGGGGAATAAAGAAGTCCCCAGCTACCCGTAGCTCGCTGCGGGTAGTCGTCACGTTCGTGGGTTCGCTCAACAAGATAGTAGAAGGAAGGCAACGAGCGCACGTAGTTCAGGATAGTAATTTTAGCGGTTAGGGAATCTCCGGTCATGACCGAAGATTTTCAGGTTGTAGGAAAGCCACGGCGGAAGAGGAGACCGGCACCTTTACCGTCATCCTCTTCGACGTCTAGTGAGGAGTTTTTCTCGGCTATGGTGACAGAGCAATCCACCCGGGACCCTGCGGAAATTTTCAATGCTTTCAAAGCAGCATCGGGCAGACCTGGCACTTTGGCAGGAAGTGCAAGAGGAGTTTCTATATCTGGAGGATTTTTTAAAGCTCCCCCGCAGTGTCGGCAAAGGGACCAAAAAAACAATTCTCCTGTAGTTGGGGAGAATTCGTCAGGTGGTGTACGCTTTGGTGAACGGATTCAAGTCTTTGGCCTCCAAGCCCAAAGAGGTCAAAGTAGTTCAGAAGACGGTTACAGTACCAGCTCCGGCACAGCCCAGGTCCAATACCGATGTTTTGAAAAAGAAGCGGGAAGTCAGCCAGGTTAGGAAGCCTGAGGCTTTATACGTTAATAAGGTAGAGGGGCGCACAAAAAACTCATCTCAATTGAAAAAGTACTTCCAGGTTGCCCTTTTTGACAACCGGGAATCTGCGGATTAGGGAGATCAAAGAGACTACCAAGGGTCTAGTTGATGTGGCTAATGATATGGAGACAGCTCGGGTCATCTCCGAGTCTCCAGCGGTAAAGAAGCTTGAGGTCAAGGTTGACCACAAGCGCAAGAGAAGGCCCGGTGTCATAATTTATGACATAGATTGGAGTCTCTACGATGTCGAGGTTCTCGTTCTCATTCAAGAGCAGAACATCAAATTGGACGAGGCTTCGTTCGCTCAAGAGTGCAAGATTGTCTTCAAGAAGGGAAGCGTGATGCCGAGCGGTATCACGGTGTATTTACGTTAGGATCTAGTCTCTTTGCCAAGTCTGTGTCTGAGAGTAGAGTCTATTTGGACTTCACTTCATGTCGCGTCAAAGATTACGTGGACATGCAGCGATGCTGCAAATGCTGTCGTTTCGACCACAGGACCAAATTCTGTACGTATGCGTAGGTCTGCTCGCACTGTGGTGAAGAGGGGCCACAAGCGGGAAGACTGTTCGCAAAAAAAAGAGACTCCGGTTTGTGTCAACTGTAAAAGGTTGCGAAAAACTTATAGGCAGTCCGTCAATAGTAGAGAGCGGTTGAAGGCAGTTGAGCAGTATTTCAACTCCGTTGAGGTTAGATTCGGTCAGCTAAATGCCCAGGGTGCCTATGTAGTCCAAGTAAATTTAGGTGAAATAGACGAAAAACGGACTCTCGATGTTGTTCTTCTGCAACACCCGTATGTGGTCAAGGGTGATTCGCTAGGCTTCCATGGTTAAAGACGTTTTTCGTAGACGACAGTAAATCCGCTATCCTGAGCAGGAAACCTTTAGATAGTGTTTTTATACGGCAAGTAATGTTTTATACTCTGACACTAATCATGTCGTTGTTAAGCTTGTCGTGAATGGCTTGGACCTAGTTAAGGTTAGCTCGTACTTTCAGTACAGAGATCCCACAGAACAGCATTTGGAAAGATGGAATAGAATTCTTACAGTTGTAGCAGAACGTCCAATTCTGATAGGTGTTGATGCGAACGCCAAATCTCCTCTTTGGCACAGTGGGATCACGGACGACGACGGTGAATTGATAGAAGGCTTCATCGCGCAGCATAATTTTCATGTGTTTAATGTTGCCAGAAAGTTGTCTACATTCGCCGATAATATCAATGAGCTGAGGGCCTTCCAAGGTACCAACATCGATGTTACCATTGGTAAGGATATCCCTGGTAGGAGATTCAAAATTGGTCGGTAGTCGATGACTGCTTTAGCGATCATCGATAATTGTTTTTGAGTAGGTGGGCTGCAGGCTGCACGATGTCTATAAGGCGGACGTCCCTGTTCAACAGGTGCGCTTCCTGTACAAGCGGGCGGATTGGTCCAAGTTTTCAAATATCCTCGCGGCCAGGCTCCGGGCTTTCAGCCGAGACCTGGACACATTCCCGTTAGAGGATCTGGCAGAGAACTTCACTTCAGTGGTGGTGGATGCCGCTGAACGTTCCAATCTCCGCGGTAGATAATTGCTGGCATGGAAACTACTTCTGCTAGGTGGGGAATTCAGTTCCTCTCATATCAGAAGTAGTTTCCTTCTGAAACTACGGGTGATACTGTTCTGGAACCTGTTTTAATCGATCTTTCAGCTCAAAAACAAGCCTTATATAACTCCTTAAAAATCTTATTTCTCATTTCACCGGAGGTACTGAAATTCGGGTGGGGGGATATTTTTGTAGCCCTAAGTCAATAACAAAACGTTTTGGACATATGTTTATATGAATTTGACTTTCCGACTAGATAGCGAGAGATTTTGCCTAGATTACTGGGCAGAATGATATGAAACCGTACTGAGATTTTGAGAAGCCAAATTATTGAACCTGGTGGTTTATGGTATTTTTACCTGATACACTGAATAAAACACTTTTCAGAACCGTATTTTCAGTCATTTTCATAACATCCGATGTAAAACAGAAAAATTTGTTCTCTAAATCATGTTTTTTTACGTTTGTAATATAAAAATTTTGACGCATTATGAGGAAATTTACTATCACAATTTGTAAAAGATTTAATTCTGAGAAAATTAAGTCGAATTACTCGATAAAAAACAAATATAATTTCATGAAATTTGATTTTATGACTAAAATTTACATTATGAAAACGAAGGGATTCCACGTACTGAATATTTTTGATTTCATGCATAGTGCAAAGATAAATTTTTTTTTTTTATTTCCCGTCTATATAGCGCTACAGCAAAGCTATAGCTCTAGAAAGGAAAGTATTGCAATCGATCCTATTTGGGCATACGCGGTTTTCAACGCATCTTGACGTCTGACACCTAAGGAAACTAAAAAACCGGATAGAAATTTTCTGGATGTTAATGTTTGTGTATGTGTGTTCAGTGTTGGTCTCAAACCACCTTATATCTCCAGAAATACTGGACCGATTTGATCGAACCTGGTCAGATTACTTCTATGTATGGGACATTTGTACCATTCAATTTTCAACGTAAAAGGTCAAGGGAGTGAGGCTGTCCCTCAAATTAATTCAGTTAGGAGCAAGCAGGTAGAGCAGGGGAGCAAGGTCATCCTCAGTATCTCGAGATTTCGCCGAATTAAGGTCATATTTTTTTCTAAGGCACATTGGTTAACGATTAAAAAATAATATTTGTAAAAACATTTTACATAATCATACCCACCCCCCAAAAAAAATGCCGTTGTCGTCTGCTATGTTTTCACATTACAGGTAAATGTGTAAAAAAAGAAACTCGGTCTGGCTGTATCTCGAACTCATTTTCCCTTCGGCTCGGTACCAGGTGCTTTAAGCCTTGCGGCTAGACCAGAATGTCGATCGTAAAAGCGAAATTTCTTCTACCTAAATTGTGAAATTACGTTAGTTCAGTTAGTGCCGACTGTCGCCTCCAGTACCGTCACACTCGCGGCGTATCCCACGCTTTAGTTAATTTAAATTTACATTTTATATTACAAACGTTATATTATTATGTAAATATTGAAATCAATTTTATATTACAAACGTAAAAAAACATGATTTAGAGAATAAATTTTTCTGTTTTTCATCGGATGTTATGAAAACGACTGAAAATACGGTTCTGAAACGTGTTTTATTCAATTTATCAGGTAAAAAGTACCATA
The DNA here is from genome assembly GCA_010016005.3 of Zanna intricata. Lineage (NCBI taxonomy): Eukaryota > Metazoa > Arthropoda > Insecta > Hemiptera > Fulgoridae > Zanna > Zanna intricata. The sequence goes on along the minus strand of JAAAKQ030135425.1, from coordinate 7,696 downwards.
AACCACCAGGTTCAATAATTTGGCTTCTCAAAATCTAAGTACGGTTTCATATCACTCTGCCCAGTAATATAGGCGAAATCTCTCGCTATCTAGTCGGAAAGTAAAATTCATACAAACATATGTCCAAAATGTTTTACTGACTTAGAGCTACAAAAATATCCCCCCCACCCGAATTTCAATACCTCTGGTGAAATGAGGAATAAGATTTTTAAGGAGTTATATAAGGCTTGTTTTTGAACTGAAAAATCGAATAAAACAGGTTCCAGAACAGTATCACCCGTAGTTTCAGAAGGAAACTACTTCTGATAAGAGGGGAACTGAAGGTCAGTTCCCCTCCCACCGTCATAATGACCAGCTCTCTCTCGTGCAGTTAACCACAATAATCTCTTATCGTGGTTAACAAATATGGGCTAATATTGTGTCCCTTCAGAGCATCTATAATTGTCTCCCATGGCACGCTTCCGAAAGCGTTTCGGACGTCCAGGAAGACCATCGGGGGAATCTTTCTAGTCCTGCAGGAGCCCGACCTACGGTCCTCGCTCCATGTATGAACCCGTTTGAGGGCATCTATCGTTGATCTTCCAGGAATAAACTCATATTGTGCAGGGGAGAAACCTCCATCCTCTTGTAACTCATTCCATAGTCTACTAAAAAGTAATCTTTCATAGATTTTACTAATAGTAGGCAGAAGACATATTAGACGAAAAGTCGGTCTCTCATCGGTCCTTCTGGTCTTAGGAATTAATAACTTTCCTTTCTTCTTCCAGGACGAGGGAAAGTATCCGTTCTCTACTGCCTTATTGACGGCGTCCAGCATCAGCCATGAGTCTCGTTTATTTAGACCCTTTAATAGTCCCCTCCCCAAAACCACGGGCCCCAATACACCGTCTGGGGTTTTTCAACTACTAGTTCTGGATACTGCTATATGGAGTTCGTCAATAGTAAACCGCCTTCTAACCTCATGATGTAGATCAGTCTGTTCGACTTCAACAGTTCGGAATAGGTCTTCTACAGTGTATTTAGCCTGATACTCCGATAGAAGGGGAGGGGAATCTTTTCATAACAATCCGGTACGCCCTCCCCCACGGATCATCATTAAGTACTTCGATAAGTTTTTTCCAGGAGGTGCGTTTTGATGTCTTTATCACAGCAAAGTATTTTTTCGTGACCTTAACAATTCAATTCGGCCTGGACCGGTCGAGCAATTTATCTTATCTGGAGGAGATAATTTTCCTTTTAACTTTAATTATCAATACAAGACAATGGATGATATTTCATTATTTAGTTTTGTAAGTGTGTATATTAAGTACTTTCTATGTGTTAATGTAGACAGTATTTTTGTTGTGTGTTCAATGTAAACTACGTTAATCCTGTGGCTCAAAATTTGAAGACTTCATCGTAGAAGATTATTCTAGCGGTTTTGCTGTAAATGAAGTTACTTAATTCGGCGAAATGGAGGAAAATCCCTCCCATTCCAAACAAGGCGCCACTCGCTCCTCAGCGGGCAAAAAAGACCAAAGCTCTTCCCGTAAGACTAGTCTGACTGAAATGGAAGTGGTACCTGCTGTACCATCAAGAAGAGAACCGACCAAAAAAGAAGAAACCCCTAGAGACCGATCACTGAAACAGATATGACAATATACTGCATACAGCTAAAATTTTAAATTAATTAATAACGATACGAAATACAATTTTATACTGACAAATAGACTCATCAGAATTTCACACATTGCAATCATAGAACTTTGGTGAGCCGAATTTTCAGAAGAGAAAAGCGAGTCCAATATTTTTCAGGGAAACGGAAACATTTGAATACTACCAGCAGATTATAGCTGACTTCAGACCACTGCTAGAAGAAGTAACACAAAAGTAACACAATGTCGCTACTATATGAGTTCTTTCGAGGAGAAAATCATTTCCTGTAATCTACGGCCACCAGATTTAACTCCCCTGGATTTTATCTTTGGGTTTATATAAATGAAAAAGTGTTCACAAAATAATTTTGGCAAATTTAACAACTTAAACTGAACTCCCATATAAGCAGTGCAGCTATTAAACATATGTCTGCTAACGCGTAGAAACATATTGCTGCAAATCAAGTTATTTCAAACATCTGTTATAACAAGATTACTCTGCATTATGAAATTATTTCATATTTATTAAAATTGTAAAAAGTTTTTCATATATTGATTTCCCAAATGAATAACTCTTTTTGCTCATCTACTATCTTTTAAAATACAATATTTTTAAATTATGATGTTCCTGCGTACAACTATTATCGAGTTTCTTTTTTAATTTTGGTTTTTTGTTGTTTTCTTTTCTTTTTTTTTTAATAAATTTTTTTTTCATCTAAATTAAAAAAAAAGAAATTTTAAAATAAGTTGAAGTAAGTTATAAAATGATAATAAATAAAATTAGTAAAATAAGGAGCCAACTTACCGCCGGAATGCTGAAATTGTGTTTTCGTAACTCTCTCCTGCTCCTGAATAAAGAAATAATAATGAATAAATATACTATTTTCATATACTGGGTGATCAATTGAAAAGTTAGATTTATTATTCAACAGCTATCAATCGTATCATATTTTTGTTTGCAGGCATATACACCATATATACCCCAATGTCCGGGGGAAACTTGTTTAAAATTATTTTCAAAAGGATGGAACCCACCCTCTCCGCTAACACCTACTCCAAATCAAAAATCTGAAATGGCAATAGTAACATTTCATTGCATTACTTGACTACCCGAAAAAAATAATGAATTTTGATGAAAAGAAAATTAAAATCCGCTCACCCCTTCGCTCGGTAGGTTCGAAAAACCATTTGTGGTAGTACTTTTTTAAATTTCAGTCCAACAGAAATAATTATAAATTTACAATTATGTTACTTAAACCGTTTGAAATAATCATAATCTGTGGATTAAAACTGTGAAAATTATTTTTAAAATTAACGACACAGAATTTCCCCCTTAAATTTTTTCTAAATTTTCAAGGGTTGAAAATGTTTTTTTTTTTCAAATCAGACGATATAGCTTGTGATGACATCTCATGAGAAGGCCCTTTGAATGACAAGTAATTTTGTACAAATAAAATAAGAATTGGTTTGCTAGTATTGAAGTTACGATTAAAAATGTGGTTTTTTTTTAGGTTATGTTGTGATACAGTGTTACTGACCCATAGCATTAAATCTCAAATCATCCATTCTTATTAAAAAATATTGGTTTAAGTTTCACCAGCATTGAAATAACATACCAATAAACACAGCATTATAACATCAGTTAAACGTACAAAAAACCAATAATAACGTACCTACTTCTTTGCTGGCAACACATATTGAAAAATGTATTACCAAATAAACTTTATAATTAAATAAAAACTAATTCATAAACAAATAATTGTAAATAAAAAAATATTTAATGCTTAAATTTTAACTATCTATTAATGACTATTTATACAATCATTAATAAAGTAAAATTTACATTATTAAAAAGCAAACAAATCAATTTAATTCCATTAACACTTGGATATTTTGAGTTCAAAAGTCGGCAACTACACTCTGCAATTTTAAAATGCTAAAGATCCCGTAGTTGGTGATTGCTTGTTATAACATGTTATAATTTTCTGCCGATTACTGAAATCTTGGTTTCTGTGGTAAATCATTTCAAATTGTTTTCTTTAATATTGTATGTACTCGTAATTAATGGCAAAAAGTATCTATTGTGTTTAACTAATCGTCGTATTTTATTTAAATTGTTGTGTTCTTTAGTGAAAATTGCCATTTGCTTTGGCATTTTTTGTCTTATGTAAATCACTCTTAATAAAATTACTTACTATCTGGAAGAAAGGACTGAATAATTTTTACATATAGAACAGCAGAAATGTGCTAGAAGAACTGCACAAGCGTTTAATGATCGACACCTAAATAAAATTGTTTCCCACTCTTACACTGTAAAATTGTAAAAAAATTCCAAGAAACGGGATCTGTCATAAATAAGGAAAGGCAGGACAAAAGGTTTTAAACGAAGTAACTTGGTTGAAATTTTGGGAAATGTAGTAACAAATCCTCAGAGCTCAATTCGTAAAATATTCCGTGAAACTGGGGTTTCTTAAAGTTCTGTTTTCACTACAGTAAGATATAGTAACAGTGTAGATGGCCTGCAGATAGAAATACGATGCGACTGAGAGTTGCTGAATAATAAATATGGTAATAAATATAATAAACGAAATATAATTTACGGTAATAAATAATAAATATACTTTTCAAATCAACCGATATGCATAAATAAATGCAATTCATTAAATAATATAAAAATATAACGGGTGAGCGGGAATTAACTCTATATTGAAAATTGTTTATATCTTTATTAATACTTAACCGATTTTCATGAAACAAAAAGCATTTTGTTAATTATAGTGGTAAAATTTATTACATGATATCTCATTTATTTCATTGCAGGTATCAGTAGCGGACAGTGGCGCAACGTCTAACCTTGCGTGAGCGGGCTCAGCTCGCATCACGGTACGAAGTACGGCGGTCCGTGGTACAAGTACAGAGATGGTGGCGAAGTCTGAAAGGACCTCGTGCTTCGGTTGATACTAAGACCGTAAGGAATTGCCACTCGAAGCTAAAGAACACAGGTTCTGTATCAGATGTTAGAAGAAGCGGTCGCCCCTCAACATCCAGGACGGAGGAAATGTGCAAGCGGTTAAGGAAATGTTCACTCGAAGTTCTCAGAATTCACAAAGACAGGCGTCTCGCAAAAGCGGTTTAACTTCACACAATCCACACTGTTCTGAAGAAAGAGTTGAATTTTCGTCCACAGAAACTACATTACTGCCAAGAATTATCGCCGGTAGACTTCGATCATCGGTTAGATTACGGGGAGATGATGCTTGGTATGAAGATCGGTCCAATATTTTCGGTAATATCCTTCGGTCAGATGAAGCAGTGCTGTATGTTGAGGGGAGGGGGTTGTTAACCGGCAAAGTTATTATTATTGGGCAACAGAGGATCCGAGGATGGTTGTCGAAAAAATCCAACATCGCCCAAAGGTCACAGTGCGATGTCGCACGTTATCCACGAGAGCTGCGGGTCTTTATCTCATTCGGGATACAATGAATGCAGAACGGTACCTTGATATGCTTGAAGATTATGTTTCCCGTATTGTATTCGCACGGGACAATTATAACGACCTAATCTTTATGCAAGATGACACCCCACCTCAAATCCCAAGTCCTGTCCGTGCGCGGTACGATACTCGTTTTCCAGGACGCCGGTTGGAAAGTCGTGGCCCCACAGAATGGCCAGCAAAGAGTCCTGACCTAACGCGACTTCTTTCTTTGGGGATAGGCGAAAGAGAAAATTTATCGCACAAAACCAAAAACTCTTTGATGAATTGGGGGAGCGAATTCCCCAAGTTCTTGGAAACTCACCGCTACATTATCTGCAGACGTCTATCGCAAATATCCCAATCCGTTTACGGAAAGGCTGGTGGATAATGGTGGTACTTATGTGAAATTTTAGCAAAGCATAACAATTTTCCCATTTTAAGGAAAAAAATGTTTTTTGTTGCATGAAATTTAGTTAAGTATTAAAAACGTTATAAACAGTTTTCAATAGAGATTTAATTCCTGCCCACCCTGTATATATAATGAGAAAAAGTATTATTGGGAAAATACTAGTAACCACTGAAATCAGAAATGCGACAATTTTTTTTCAGGGCGAAAAACACATTCATGTTATATTACCTGACACGATTTTTATACAAAATAAACTTAAAAAACTGGATAATTAAAAATTAAACCCCAGATAGCGCAAAAATATATCATCGAAGTAAAATACCTCTACAACGCATGATAAATGCGAAATAATATCACAAGATATATCACATTATATATGTAAATACAATAAAATCTCCTTTTACAGCGAATGGCATAAATAAATGGAACACATTACAGTAATTTATATATTTGAATAAAAACTGACGCCCTAAGAAATCGTAAAACAGAAGATGACATTTCATTATCCGCTAGAATTTTTTATCATATTAGCCCCCAGTTTATAACTGCGATGCAGTGCCGCATAACTGATACAATCCACAAGGATGTGGCGCACTGTTAGTCGCAGCGAGCACAAACTGGTGCATCTGTTTGAGTCATAAGATATCCATGAGTGAGCTTAGTGTGCACTATTCGCAGACTGCAGATAATTTGAAGAGGCCGCAGTGCGGTATTTGAAGAGGCGAGGAAAGTTTAGCAGGGTAAAAGGAAGAACAAGGGTGAAGAGAAGCCCTCAACTTTCAGTTCAGTGGAGGCAGCAGGGATATGCGTGAGCCAGTCTCTTGCCAAACCAAATAAATATAGAGAGGCGGTAGACCCTCGACAGGACTACAATTACAGGAGAGTAGTGCCCGGTGGAAGTGATTATTATGATTACTTCAGTAGGAAAGAAGAGATCGAGAGGGCACAGAGGAAAAGGGACAAAAAACGACAGTCTGAGAAGTGGCTGAAAAGGCAGCTTCAGATGAGAATAGCGGAGATCGAAAAAGAGGAAGAAGAAGAGGAGGAGCGGAAGCGAGATGAGGAAGTCTTGCGGAAGCTCGCTGACCAAGAAAGAGCTTCGGTCGGAACAAGTCCGCTGAGTCCGATGGTGCCTTTGAGTCCGGTAATGAAGAAAGAAGTAATCGTAGAATCGGATGCGGTTACAGAAATTAGAGAGGAGATGATCATTGAAGGTAATGTCATAGAAGCTGCTGAAGCCGAAGTCGAGGCTGGAGCTGGTGAATTGTCAAGATCCAGTTCCGGTTCGGCCGAGGGTTATGACACTGAAAATGAATGGAAAACGGTCGGCCGATGGAGGAAAAATCGGCGATCGTACAGAACTGCGGTAGCACCAACACTGTTGGGTGGTGCAGAAAGCCACGCCTCTTCTTCGGAAGTGGGGGATGGCAAGAGAAGTAGTAAGGATAAGTCTCTGGCGAATTAGTTGTCAGAGGCAACAACTAGCAAAAAGCGAGTACGTTCATCTCCGGCTGTAGAGAAGGTTGGGAAGAAAAGAGGCAAAATCACGGACTCTAGTTCGGAGAAGATCTCATCTGATGCTGTCTCGGAGGCAGAAGGCAAGAAAAGTAAGAACACGCGGGCGCAGTTGCGAGAGAAAGCTGTTCGCATGGATGACGATGAAGCTGGGATGCTCATGGAAGAGATCTTTGGGGAATCCAGTCAGGCCAGGTAGCAGAAGGGACCCATCCAGCCTCCACTGCTAGGGAAAAAACAGGAAGCCGCAAGGTTTAAGGAAATAGAGGAGAGGCTTGCAAGAGAGAAGTTGACCGAGGGGAAAACCCTCAAAGAAGTTGCAGGAATGTTTTCGAACATTGTTGGAGAAATGGAGGATTGGATGAGTTCGGGTAGAAATATGAACCAGAAGGCGCAGGCATGGGTTTCGACAAGATTGCGGAAGTTGAAGTTTCTCAACGAGCAAGTCGTTAGACGTGCGGAAAGATATCGTGGATTTGTTGAAGGGTTGCGGTTTGCGGGTTATACCGGTGGTATACCTGCGACGATGCCGGTCGGGGATCCCTCGACGACGGGGAAAAAAGGACTTTCAGCGAAGCCACTAGGAGACCGAGGAAAACTACCAAGGTAATCCTGGTGGATAAGCCGGACGAGAAGGTGTCGTCGACGGCTTTCAAAGCGGAG
>JAAAKQ030135414.1:0-13376 GCA_010016005.3 Zanna intricata | reverse complement strand
AGCCCTCTGCGGAGTCGTAGTTTGTCCCTGATTGAAGGGAGGGGCTGCGATGATGAGGCACGGGGACTCCCTAAACCCTAGTGCGGGGATAGTTGGAAAAATACACAGACACACACATACACGGAGGAGCCGGGGGAGAGGGACAGCCTTCTGCTGAGTCGCCGCGTGTCCCCGGTTCGGGGATGGGCGGTTATGATGACGCACGAGGATTCCTGACCTCCCTGCCTGAACACGTTCATACGTGCACATCTACACATACAAAAAAAAAAAAATAGTAAAAAAATTAAATAATAAAAAAAAGGGTGTGTGTGTACACATACACACACACACACACACACACACACTGTTTGATGGAATAACATCTTGGCGGAACCTGCTGTTAGCCTGTAGCTAGCCTGGGACGGATAGCGTCCTGGGTCCGAGCTCTACACAACCCCGAGAAGACCCCGCGGTGGCGTGCGTAATGGCATTCCTTCATCATCGTCAAAAAAAATTGAAATTTTGAAGTATTAATTTAAATGTTTTACATTAATTTATTTTAAATTAAAACGATTTTTTACAATACTAATACTAATATTTTTCTGTTATTAATATTTATAAAATAATCCGATTAAATTTAAAGAATTCTAAATTTTTGTTCCATCCTGGTATGTACTGTATATTAGCCAGTTTTCCTTCAATATTGTTTTTATTCGTCTATTATTCTCAAATATTTGATTATTATTTCTATTCTATATTTAATACTTTTAAGTCTCAAAATTTTTCTTTTAAATCTAACATTTTTCTATTTTTTTTTCAAGTATTGCCGCACTCCCAGGAGTTCTGCCACAGTTTCCCTACATCCTTCTATGAAATAGTGGAGCAGTTTATAAATGTAGTACCATTATTATCCATTCCTGACGCGATTTAAATAATCTATAATCGAAGATAAATTTAAATAAAATCTTTTTTTTACAAAGTAATAATAAACAACATGAAATATAATTTTGAAATCCGATTAACAAATTCATTTACAAATAACGAAAATTAATTTTGGGGGTTTTTTCAACCCCTTATATTAATTAGCAATTCACAGACTTAGTTCAATGTAGTCTTCGTAATCTTTAATTTAAGGTATACGTCTTTAAAATAAAAAATATTCATCAATAATTACTGTTTCTAAAGGGATAAAATAGCTAGTAATTCTAGGGGTTAAACAAATAATTCATCGGATTTTAAAAATCTGTATTTAAAAAAGTAGTTCAAATAAAATTACAAACGGTACATGAAAATAAAAAAAAACGGTCCAAGTTTTAGCAGTCATACCTTCATAAGTGTTCGTTATGGCCAATATTCGTCACACGACATCTATAATCCAGTTCAGCTCACACACGCGTTAACATATATTCCTATTGTTGGTCATTAATGCAGTTATAAAGCGTTCCTGTAGCTCAACCAAAATTTTTATTGGTTGTTTATTAAAAATTGAAAAAGCCCACATTGTTTTTTTTACCCACCAAGTTTTTTATACGTTTGTGGTAAATTCATTTATCTAGAGTAAAATTTGTTTTCACTTTAGGCCTACGCTGCGCCTCTGCCTCGTGCTACAAATGTCTCAAGCTGTAATAATGCCTAGTTCTTCCTTTTTGCATAAACAGCAAGATCAGGAGATTTAGGAAGCCATTTTAATAGCGCTAAGTCATCTGCATACCGCCCGATTCTTTGTTCCAGGAAGCCTCCTACCTCAGCATGCCAGTACGATGGAGCCCCGTATATGGTTGGAATATAAAGTCTTAATTTGAGGAAAAAACCATATCTGGATCATATCGATGTATGAAATACCCGTCACGGTTTTCTCCGAGAAGAACAGTCCATACTTCTTTTTTTTTAGAAATTGCACCAAAAACAATAAATTTTGGAAAATTACATTCAAGTTCTACACAATTAGGTTGTTCAATACCCCATATCCTGATTTTATGGCGATTCATCTCAAGTGAAATATCACCTAAGCAGCAGATGGTTAGCAAAATTGTCATCCTCCATAGCTTCTTGCATGTCGGTACAAAATGTGTATCGGTTTTTGAGGTATTTGGTAGCAACGTTTGTAATAACATTATACGGTATGGTTTCAGTCGTGATCGAGTTCGCAAAATCTTCCTAACAGTTGGCTGCTGAATATCACTACTAGTGCATCGAGTTGACTTCTTAGCGCTACGAACGAAACTCGTCATGGCTCTCTCCATTGTTTTATCCGAAACGCTTGGGCGCCCAGTCCCTTTACGTTTACACAAACAACCAGTGTCTTTTAACTGCCGATACCATCTTAGAATGCTTTGGTTCTGTTTCAAACCGTCTCCAGAATAAACGCTGCACGGTAACAACATATAAACATTTCTCATGTACTGACATGCAACACAGTGTGCTCTTTGTTGAATATAGACAATTTTAGAAACTATGCTTGTGCTACTACCTGTCTGCAACTTCTTTAAACCTAACCTGAATCTTCGATAGTCTCTGCTAATTTTATGTATCATAATTTTATGTGTACTACTTTCTTAAATTCAGATTTTTAAAATCCGATAAATCATTCATTTGTTATCACTCTATCTCAGTTCTAAATAGAGTAACCTTCAATTACCAATATGATAAATAATTTTGCAGCTTGTGAAAACTATTAGGCCTAACCGGAACTCGAATCAGGAACCTCAGGTTGAAAAGCAGAGATCGTCCCACTCTGATCACGGATCAGATCGGCAGATTAATTAATTTATATCAAGTCACAGAAGAAAAGCGAATATAGAGATAACTGGATTTCTAGCTCGGAAGTGGGTATAAGAACTTCTCGAACATTAATATTATTTAATAATATTATACCTAATTTTCGCAATATTTAATCATGGCGGAAATCGATCAACAATTTATTTGAATTTTTGGACTAAGTAGATCAAAGAAATGAAAAAAAAGCCAAGTAATCTGTCAATTTGTTCACCAATAAACTATAATTACTTAGTACTTTCTGTTATGTGTATTGTAAGTAAATAGACACCCAAATGGGTTACCAACCGAAATGGTTAGCAACTCAAAATTAGCTACTCCAAAATTGTTTAAATTTGATGGCAAGGTGATTTCTAAATAGGAGAAATTGATGTTATTAAAATTTTATAAAGTCTCAAAAGGACTGAGAGATTAAGTAAGGTCAAGCGACTTATCTCAACCCACCGGGCTGGTCTAACGCGACATTGGAAATCAGCTGATTTCAAGGTGGAGAGTTATAAGGTGCAAATCCTAGTAAAGATAGTTTTATACAGATTTGAATACTAGATCGTGGATACACAGTTTATTTACATACAGTCATACATATCATTCTCATTCATCCTCTGAGGTAATACCTTACGGTAATTCCGGAGGCTAAACAAAAAGAGAGAGGTGACTTATCTCAAGCTATTTGATGGGTAATTTTAGAAATATTTTTACCATGATTTAAAAAATGTTTTAAAATTAAATTTCTAACTGTGTTTACGCATTATTATTTACACTTCTTTTCTTCAATACAAAATTCAAATACTTCTTTAAATAAATTCCAAGATTCAATTTAAATTCACATTAGCTGATGTCCTTGTATTATCTTCATTTTTTTCAGTATCGCTATTATCATGAATAAAAATAATTTGAATCCTAATTAGGCTCAGCATTTTTCAGTACTACAAAATCTATTTTCCAAATATCATACAAAATAAAAACCACAAGTAACTATAATTAAACAAACATTCTCTAGTTATTAAAATTAAACAAGTTATTTCCATACATATATATCTAAATATGTAAAATAACACATCGTGAGTACCGATGAAATTTTGTATACATGTACTTACGATGTAAAATCTAAGAAAGATATTTTTGAAACTTCGAGTTTAAACAGATAAAATGGAGTGTATATATATAAGTGATAACACAAGTTCAGTATAATTCAGACCTGCGTAAACGAATTCCTTCCAATTAGGAAAAAAGTATCAGAAAATAATAAATAAAAGGAATCCAGAAGGGAACGAAGAACGATCCTTTTCTAAGGCTTTAAGGTCCGTTTAATAACTGTTCTTTGTAGTATTTACAGTAGTATAAACAGCTTTGTTCGGCAAGTAGGGTTACCGGACTGTAATAGGAATTCATGGAAAAATGTAAGTGCGCGAACGACGAAATTATTACGCTTCAACAGTTACGGAATGAAACAGATCCGGTTCTGCAGACTAGAGTATATGAATACTGCTTGGGCAAGTGGTATAATTAGTTTTAAACGAGTACTTTGGTGAGGCCGTTTTCAGCGTAGTCACGATTATAGTGAGTAGTACGCAAGACCGTGTTTGGCGCGATTATATGACGACGTTATCAGTCGGCATTTGATAAAAAAACAAGAGTATATAACACGCATTCCAGTATGGGCAGTGGGTGAATGCAGGAGGAAGTTGTTCCTCGAGTTATTGATATACAATAAAGAAAGTGACTGTTAAATTCATTCATGAAATATAGGGTAATTTCATTGTAGACAGCAAAGGTATTAGTAGAGTAATTTTGTAGTGTAAAGGTATTTGTAGAGACACCCACACATAGAGGTTGTATTAAATGTAATGATATAAATATCTTCTGTTTATGAAATTAATATAAAAAAATGTTTTGCAAATGTAGGTCTATCAGCATTATCTTTTTAATTATAGCCACTTGCTCAAATTTGAATGTACAAGAAATACAAGAACCAACAATTCAAATTTTAAGTAATTTTATAACAAAATTGTTTCTTGGATTACAGTTATTTCAGCAAACTTTCATTGACAATGTAAATACTTGGAAATAACATTACCAGATCTTTAAACATAACCTAAATATTGTAATGGAATAATTTCATAAATTCACTACATGTAATAGTTTGTTTTAAGCTGAGTACCTAATGTTTTTCTGGGTTCAGTTCTTATTTTCAGGGCTAATTCAAATAACTTATTGTTAAAAAGAAAGACATAATATACTTTTTTCATATAGTAACTACCTCTCAAGCAGTTGTACAATTACACAAACTTTTTTCTGAGCCTTAGCAAAGAAACCAGCTTACAGAGTCCCCAACCAATTATTACAAACTCATTAGTTTAAAGTTTTTGGTAGTCAGCTAAACAATCTTGGCAAAAAGATGGTGGTGACTCAGCTCAAGATCAGGCAGTGATTAGAAATCGAAAACTAACTGTTCAAGTAATGCCTTACTAAATGCTGCAGAATGGGTTCAAAAATTGTCATTCAGGGCATTCATGAGCAATCAAAATTCAAGATGAGTTGAATTTACCACTGAAACTTTTTCAATATTTAATTATAAATTTTTCTGACATCCAGAATCTATAAATTCTATCAGTAAAAATTCATAATAGCCAAAATGCTGTAGCTAATATTTTTTGGTTTGGTAGCACCTAATTAAATTTTTTTATTAAAGAATGCACAGTTTCCTGGCACCAACCTCTAACAGTATTATCACTCATAACATTAATCAATGGATCTTGAAGCATTTCCTTCCACATGGAAAAAACAAATCATGCCATATATAACAATATCAGTGAGAATGAAAATGATATTTTTCATGTTTCATAACTTGTTTTACTACCGGCTCATGGCTGAGTGAATGAAAGGTAACTATTGCAAATGGTTCATTTTTAACTGTCAATCGGAAATTAATATTCGAATAGCACTCATAATATGCTGCAAAGAATTACTCAAACGAACTGAAATAGGAAAACTATTTAAAATTTACTAAAAAAAAAAAAAAAAAAAACATATACTTTTGGGTAGCTCTAAATATTAACAATGGAATATGAATAACAAACATACAATAAATTACCTGAAAATTAGTGTAAATCATTTATGACAAAAATTCAAATATTTAATTACATTATACAAAATCATAAAAATTGGTTGACTATTAATATAATTTTATTATCTCACTTCCTTGATTTTTCTTTTTTTAAATCTACTATTATTCGTAAAATAAATTATATAAGAATCCATAAAATTTAAAACAGTTTTTTTTTTATGAAACAACTGAGTAATTAATTTTACTACTGCATAGTAGTAGGAGGTAGTAAAAAAAAAAATTTACAAAAAAAAAAAACACTGTACAAACATAAAAAAACTTTTTTTTTAATAATTTATTTGTAATATTAAATTTTTACAATATAAAAGTTAATAATTAATTATTCATAACAATGATGGTAGGGGTAATACAGTAATTTACACCTCAATACTATAAAAAAGATATGAATATTGTAATAATAAACTAATTACTATTATTATTTATTATTACTTATTAGTTTGCCTGTTTTATGATTTACACCTTTTTTGCTTAATAATGACAATAAGCTAATAAATTTTAAATTATTTAGATTACATACACAAAATTAATATAATTCTATAAATAAAAAGAAAATTACATTAATGTAAATTTTTAACAATAAGACCCTAAAAAAAATTAATAAATAGAGCATACAACTTATAAAATTATTTTGATTTTAAAAAATTTAACTTTAAACAGCACATAAATAATAATAATATTTAAATTAAATAAGATCATAATTTATTACTGACATTTTTTTTTATAATTTCACTTCACTAATTAAAAAATTAACTAAAATCTAAAAAAACTACAATGGCTTTCATAATTTTATTAACTTATCTACAGAAATACAAATTTTAATAAAAAAAAATGTAATAAAAATGTAAACTGCATCATTTTAAAATTTTCTAATTTTTTTTTTATGGTATCAAGATATAAATTAAAAATAATAATACATAAATCTGGTAATTCTTAATTTTTATTACATATATTTCAGATATATAAAACTAATTGTTTATTTTTTTAGTACCAAGTGAATTTGAACTGAACCACCTGTTAATTTATTTTTATGTTATAACCACATCAACAAAAAAAAACTTACAATATCTGTATGGTAACATTAAAAAGGTACATAAACAATTTTTTTTTTTTTTTTTTTTTTTTAGATTCTTACGAATATAAATACATAACATGCACAAAAGCATATATCTTTTACCTTTTTAATTCCATTATTTATTTATAAATAAAGAACAGCAAAATGATATGGGTCATGAAGAATAGTGATTAAATAAATTACAAATGCTATATGTAAGGTCTATGAAATCAAAATTTCAACAGAGGTTTCTCCAAATTTAACAACCTACAGGAGTTTTATAAGAATGAAGACATGAATAATTAAACAAAATTGTTTTAATATAATATACAAGTAATTTAAATGCTACATTGTTGGTAGTTTGATGAAGCTATAAACAAACTGACGCTACTAATTAAAGCAAATTCAAATAATGTTAAAGAATAATTTTTTTTTTTTTTAATATGATCACTTAATAAAAATTAAATATATATAACACAAGAATAATCAAATATTTATTGATTGATATAAACTACAAAAAAGTGTATTTAAAAAAGAAGGCGAGAAAAAATTGTTGGGAGTAGATGACAAATAAATGGTCAATCGCATTAAATTAATCACAAAAAAAATAATAAAACTAACACTAATGCATTTCAATAGATCAAAATCAATTAAAAGGAAACTTAATTGATATACTTTTGAAGCAGAACAAAACAAAAAAGACTAATTTAAAAATGAAACACAACTTAAAAATAATCGGAACAACAGGCAATCTTGCTATGAAGTCTGGAAGCAGAAGCTTTCACTTCCTGGTTTTCGCTAGCCTGTTCGAAGAAAGTTTGAGTTTTGTCCAAATTTCTTTTATAAATGTAGTAATTTCTTATAATATTCTATTAAAGTTGCTTTTTTTTAATTTATATTTATTTTTACTATGAACCGGTAATCTTACTGTTAATATTTTTTCTACTACTAACTATTCTTATTGTATTTTTATTATTTTTGCTGGTATTCTTTATAATTAATGATAACAGTTATCAGTTAAAATGCAAATAGTTTTAAACATTAATTTTCTTAAAACTTCTTGTTATTTTATAAAATCTGATTTAATAAATGTAATAAATCTTGACAATACATGGAAACTTTTAATATGTTATTATTTTCTTAACATTTTTGGTATCATAATTAATCCTCACATTATCAAGCCGGGTTATTCTGACTACCCCAGTTTGATTTTTTCCCATTTTTTGTTTATATAGTTATTATTGATGGGATATACTGATGGGATTGTGAGACTAGCCCGCTTGGTATGAAATGTTATATCTTCTAATTAAACAAAAATAAAGGTTTCATGAAATATTTCTCTTATACATCTTCATTATTTAATTTTTTCATTGTTGAATTTTACCATACATCCAGTGTTTAGCTCAAATAATATGTTATTCTCTCTTGTTTCAAATTACTTATAATCATTTGCTTAAATTGCCTACCTGTGTCTTTTGTGAATTAGATGTTCACTGTTGAGCTCAAATTACACGAGTCCAGATTTTAACTATAAGTAAGGATGCCAAAGGATTAATAGAAAGGAGATATTGGAAAGTCTAGACAATTTTGATGTCAGTGACAATGAAAATGAGTAGGACATTGACAATGAATTTAATGAATATACGGAATTGCTTGACAAAGACCATATATCACATCAATAAATGAAGTTAAGGAGAAATATCAGAAAGTAATGGATGAAATATCAGAAGGTAATACACATTCATATGAGGAAGTAGGTAAAGAAAAGTAACACATTGAAGATGTGTTTGTTTCTATAACTGGGCTAGAATTTTCCAGTGAGCCTCCAAAAGTTGGGCGGTGCTGACTTCACAACACTTTGAACATAATACCCAGCCCAGTGAATGATGGGAAAACATTCAAAACAATAACATAATCATTCTTATTTATTTCACCAGAAATTGTGAGCATTTTTGTCGAGGAAACAAACAAGGAAGCAAAGAGAGTAATTTCTGAAATGCAGCTCATTCATCCAAAAAAAAAAGACAGGGGGGGATGTAAGTGCAACTGAAATGTACACTATATTAGCACTTCTTATAGCGGCTGGTCGAACTCAAGGACATCACATAAGCACTTCAGATCTGTGGGGAGGTAATGCAGCTTTTCCGCAGCCTTTCTTTTCTGCTGCCATGTCAAGAAACAGATTTTTGTCCATATTGAAATTAATGCAACTTGATAATAGAGCTACAAGATCATAAAGCATTGAAGAAACAAAGAACACGGTACAAATTATCAAGATAAGGTTTGACATATTTCAGTCTAATTTATACAAGAACTTCTATCCCCATGAATACATTAATACTGATGTATTACCTCCGGTAATGTATAATACTGATGTATATACCTCCAGAATCACTGTTAAGGTATATCATCAGAGGATGAGATGATTGTAGTGTGTATGAAAAATGCCATGCCTGACTGGGATTCGAACCCAGGTCCTCCAGAATGAAAGGCTGAGACGCTACCACTCGTGCCACAGAGGCCGGCATTAATACTGATGAGCAATTAGCAACATACTGAGGAAATTGGCCTTTTAGTGTTTATATGAAGATAAACCTGGAAAGTATGGGATTAAAATTTGGGTTTGTGCAGACGTGAAGATCTTATTTATGACAGCTTATAGTTTACACGAGGATGATGGACAATGCTCGAGAAGTGAACCAAGGACAGAGTTTTGGATCTGATGGAACCATTGCAGAATAAAGGTTATAGAGTGATAACTGATAATTTTTTCAGTTTTCCCTTAACTACTGAAACGAAACATATGTTGTGTTTGGTACCAACCAGTGTCTAGTTGGTACTTTGCTTTCCAGTAAGTAAAAAATTCTGAAGGAATTTTTGCCCCATAGAAAGAAAGAAATTCATTCTACAAAGTTTTGTTTTACAATGACTTGACTGTAGTTTCCTATGTTCCAAAAAGGGTAAGTTGGTAATCTTTTATTCTGTACCCAGCATCATGAGAGACAAGGAATGGTGAAGAAAGTGAAAACAAACCCGAAATAATACTCAATTAGGCCTACAACAAAACTAAAGGTGCCGTATATAATGGAGACAAAATAACAAGAGAATACAGCTGTGTTAGAGGTACCAGGCAGTGGCCACTAAGACTTTTCATGGAGATGGTATATATTCCAGCATCGAATGCTATATTCTGTACACACAAAGATTTCCTGAGTGGCAGGAGAATAATCAGAACCAACAGAAACTCTTCATGACTGAACTGGCATTTGGACTCAGCAAAGGAAATAAGGAGGAATGAGCTAGAAATATCAATGGTCTTCATCAGAATGTACAAGATGCACTGAAAGCATGTGATACTGAAATTGTGACAGCAAAGATCCAACCCCAGAGTTCCAAGTTACCAACACCCACAGCAATGTCAAGATTGCAAGAGAAACGAAGATCGTAAAACAAGATTCTGTTGTGTAATGTGCATGTTCTGCAAAAATGTACCTGAATAAACAGTTTAAAATATTATTTGTTATTTTGAAGCCAAGTACTAATTTACTGCAATGACAATCAAAATGAATACATTTTTAATTTTACAGGTGTCCGAAATTGATTTCTCTTAAGAATGATATAAAATTATTGTACTTTGCATCTATGTTCAATTTAAATACTTTTAATAATTTGAAAAACTGTATTTCAATACTAAATAAAGCTATTCATTAAAAATAACAGAATCTAAAAACAAATATTACAGTGAATCAAAAAATTTTATTGGGGTAGTCAAAACACCCCGCTTGATAAAATAAAGGAGTTAAAAAGCATGGCAACCGAAGATTTAAAAAATATATTTATTTTATACATATTTATATTTATTTTCTACAATTAATGATTATACCTAGCTATACACTAATTATATATTGTGCATCTATGATGTAAATACACTTAATATTTTCTAATATAAATAACTTCAAAATTTTTTAAATATCTTCTTTAATATGTTATCTAAAATTTTAAGATGGCTAAAGAACATTAACTGGATGTCAGCTGATATGTACATTATTAACTTTAAAACAATTAACTCTTTCTAAAATAAACAATAAATCTAAATCGTAAGTATAAATAAGCATAGTTTTGTATTTTAATTTCCATGTTGCCAAGATAATTATCATAATTTTTTTCATTTAGCTTTCAATCCCAAAAATATTACTAAGAAACATATATATTTATTTTAAAGATAATTCTAACAAATCTATAACATTCCAAGCTGCATTATCATAAAATTAAAATGAGAATGAATGATAAAATAATTAACCCAATTAATTTTTAATACAACAGTTATGTTACATAATTAAATTAAACAATGTAATTTCCTTTAAAACAAGTACAGAAATACTGTTATATATTTCTAAAGACTGTAGCAATCTATGTCATCATAAATATAAAAAATCCCTGAAAAATATACACAAATTGTGGAAATATATAGCAGCAACTTGTTAGTATGATTGTATAAAAATTATCTTCTATTTCTTTTTTTCATTAAAAATGTATGATTACTTTAAACAAAAAAAAAAACAAATAAAAAATGTACCTGAGAGGTTTAAAAAGTAGTCTGCCATATCAACATTTAAGTTGAATGAATAAAGTAATACCAAGACTAAATATTTTGATATATTATTGATAACAAAAGATCAGAATATTCAGCCATTAAAAATTCCACTAAAAATCTGTTAAAAGGCTTATAAATCATTTTTACTTAAAAAAAATTATTTTAACTCCTTTACCTTTTTCTTTTAATGATCTCAAATTAATGCTAAACATGTACATATAATAAACATAGGTGAATACTGTTTGAAATTAAAAAATATTATATTAAAATATTTCAACGCAACACTTATTTAAGTACATATGTACAAAAGGCATTATCATGCTTTAAGTAAGTAATATTTCATTATAACTTAGGCCACAAGAATAGATTCTGTGTTATATTCTATGCAAGTATTGCAGTAATATAAGAAACTTTAAAAATGGAAAAACCCAACTAACTGCAATATTTCAATTATTCAAACAAATAATGCTCATCGTCAAAGTCAAAAACATCAAATGCTCCTCTATTTGATGCATCAGTATTAGGCACGCTTATGTAACCTGCTCTGTATCAATTGATGTAACATTTTGTGATGTAATTATAGTACTTTTCATGAGAAATGTAGTTTTAAAAACACACTATACAGAATATGCAAATTTATGCACTCTATGCATATATGTGTTAATATGCATATATGCGTTATGCATATATGTGTTATGTTATGCATGATACTGCATAGTTTTCCATTAAATGAATAAAGTATTAAATGACAAAAATTTCCAAATAAAAACACTTCCAAAAGTACTTTAAAATCAATAATATGCTCCATTTGATCAATCTTCTGCCCTTTTCCGGTATTGAGATTCTACCTTAACTGTTTTTAGGCATACAGGAGATATTCTTCCCCTGTATGTGATATGTCTGTGATATGCTTATCATAACTGGATCTACCTTGATGCTGATGCAATTAACAATGTAACATAGAGTACTGTTTGATTGGTATCACAGCTCATCAAGTAGGCTATAAATATACAACAGTACAAATTAAACAAGAACTTTTAAAATACTAAATTATTAATTTAGTTTACTTCTCTTCTTTTTACAAAAACCTGGAATTATATCAGAGAATAAAATCAAATTTAGTATATTTACATAGTTCTCAAACATCCGCATATTGTTTTTAAAAATAAACTTTTAATAAAATTTACATAAATAATTGTAACTGAAAAAATTTGTATTTTAAAAATCAATAAAATAAGAGAAATTTTCCAGAACTAAATTAACAAATAATACCTTTCTTACAAATTAAAGTTTATTAAATAAAACCATGTTAAAACAAATAAAAATTGCCTTAATTCTGAGAAAAATAATCACTCGAAAATCAAGATAAATAAGTAAAAAAAAAAAAACTAACTACAATAAACATAAGTAGACATGTATACATATGAATTAATTTCAAAGTTTAAAATATGCATAAATACAATTAAAATTACATACAAATAAAAAATAATAATGTTTAGTAAATTATTATAGGATAGTATTAATCAGTATAACTCAATGATTCTTAATTAGAATATTTACATTAGCTTACATGCATTACACAACAGCTTCATCTAATCTTAAGGTTATAGATATAATATTACAATAAGTTACACAAGTATTATTACTGAAAATTATTGTTACAGTTATTATTTTTTTTAATTATATAATAAAAAAATATAAAACATATTTTTGTTTCTTGATTTCAGTTATTATACAAGATGGCAAGATATATGTAAGAATACATACATACATAACATATATATATATATATATATATATATGTGTGTGTGTGTGTGTGTGTGTGTGTGTGTGTGTGTGTGTGTGTGTGT
>JAAAKQ030135392.1:0-13377 GCA_010016005.3 Zanna intricata | reverse complement strand
CTTTCAGAAATGTTTTCCTGATGTTTAAATTAATTTTTGATGTAAGCAAATTATATTTCTGACTGAAAGCTCGTTTCTGTGCTATTCAGCTCGTTGCTGTGCTATTCAGCATTGTATATTGCTCCTGCTTCATCCATCTTTAGTAATTCTGCTTTCAAAATAACAAAATTCTTCTACCTCCGTAATCTTTTCTCTTCCTATTTTTATAGTCAGTGCTCCATCTACATTATTTCTACAACAAATCATTACTTTCGTTTTGTTCTTGTTTATTTTTATGTGGTAGTTGTTGCGTAGCACTTCATCCATGCCATTCAAATTATAGCTTAACAAGAGATAAATATTATAGTTTAAAAACATGATTGTCAAAAGAAAAATACTGCTCTTTAATATACAATAATTATAAATGGTGCAGGTGACAATATGTTCGGCCATAGAGTGGTGGAACAAATATACATACATACATACACAATAAATACATTTTAGGCATTTTCTTACTAGTGTAAAAACACTAGTAAGAAAACAATTTCACACGTATGAGATACAAGATTTCTAAATTGTTTAGAATGAAGTATTGAGATGCAAGTTATTCAAAAACGACCCATTCATCCAATAGATTTTTTCAAATTTTTAAGATTTATTTAAAATATATTTATATACATATTTATGTAGCCTATGACCCTCCCAGTAACGTAAGGATTCCAATGCGGGGATCATACTTTCTAAATCAGTTCAGTCATTGAGGTGCTACACTGGAACAAACATACATAACCCTAAATACCTTACAGTCCTTTTTGGGCTGTCGTGTAATAAAATGTAAAAGAAAAAAATCCTAAAAAAATAACAAGATCTATCTCTATAAAATCAATATAACAGAACTATTTTTATATAAGCATGATAGTTTGCTGTACGAGAAATAGGCTATTATTCATTTATTTATCAGCAATAACAGCATAATACCAAGTAACAGTTACTGTGTTAGATTATAAATAATATTTTTAAGAGTATGAAAAATGACATGCCTACTGGACACATGCCTTCTGGGTTTGCAGAAGGCAGAGATGCTAATACTGCGCCCTGGAGATAAGCATATATTATTATTTTATAATAACTACTTAATTACACATTAAAAAAATATTACAATAACATTAAAACATTACATTAAAAAAACTTCCCATCAGTTTATTTAAAATAAAATATTTTCTTTTATAAAGCATACAACTCAGTTGAAAACCTTTAATCTTTTTTATTAAAAAAATTAATTAAAAATTAAAAATCTGAATTATCATCATATTTGACTAATATGGTAAAATAATAATACGTGGTGTAATGTACCTCCCATTATTAACAATCTAAATCACTATAATTATCAACTTCTAAGTAATGTTTTTTTTTTGTACTGATTTAATTATCTTTACATGTTTGTTACTGTTACTTTATATACTAGTACAGGTATTGATTATTTTTATGTATTAATACAGATTTAAAACTTATATGTATATAAATTAAATAATATAAATACAATAGTTTTAGGCACTAAAATAAGCTAATTTAGGCACTAGTTTTAGGCATTTGACATAAATCACAAACCACTCCCAAAAATAACAAACAACCTATACCAGGCTTGCTAAAAAAAAAAAAATAAGAAATAAAGTAATTTCCTGTTGTTTTCTTCACAAAGCCAAATATACAGCTGCATATCAGTAGGACAACCCAACTGAAATGAAGGTGATAGTCTGCTTGTAACTGACACCTTCACTCTGTTCATCATTGGGACTAGCTGTAAAGTGATCATCATTACAGAATACCAGTTTCTGTAGTGAAGGAATAGTTTTTATACACACTTCTCAACCATCAGAAAAAAAAATGTATTTATTACTGCAATTAATTGTGTATTGTGTAATGCTATTCTGATCAAGGTTCTTCCACAATTTCCCTGGTTCCATCATAATGTTCTATTCACATTTTTGCCTATGGACTATTTTACCTAACAAGATGTTATTTTCTAAATACAACCTTACTATATTATCATAACCTAAAACTTCATTAAAGAAAACACCAAAAATTTCTTCACATTCTTCCTCCATCAAATTATTTTTATCAGATGCTACGATTCAAGTCCTAAACAGTATGTAAGTAAATTTACTGTATACAAAATTCATAAAAAAGAAAGTTAATTTAAGGTGGTATAACGTAAGAAAAAATTTCAAACTGCTATCTTGGTGATATTTTAAATTCTCATATACACCTAAATCTGAAAATATAAAAATTTCACTATACTTGATCTGTGATCAAATGAACATTTTTTTTTTAACTAAATTTTTTTTTTAAATTTATTCATTCATAAGTAGTACAATAATTATTATTATTGTTACAGGATCTGTAAAAATCCATAAATAGTCATTTAATTATGAATATTTATTTTACTTTTAATTTGAATTATAAAATTATAACTTCAGACTTAACATGGTCTAAGGACTGAAAAGGTAACTCTCAAACAATGAGTTTTGTTTTATTACTCTATTTAGTTGGTTTATTAATTAACAATAATAATATCAGTTATTGGGAATATTAGAATAATATAATTAACATCATAAAGTTATAAAATCATAAAACATCATAATGAGAAATAAAATGCAAATTCCTTATGCATGGTAATAGAATTCCCAAAATTTATAAGTACATAATTGCAAAAGAATATGAATGATGAGTAATACTCAATTAATTACATGGAAAATAAAGACAACCAAGAAAGGTGATAAATGGATATAAATTATTAACTTCTAACATAGTATCTATATAATAAAAATACATACCTGAAGCAAATGCAATGTGGCTGCTTGTATAAACGGCCAATCATGTTGTGATCTTCCAAGTGCCATATTAGTAATAGTTGTTAGTAAGTAATATATTTCTGCATCTAATAATTCATTTAATAAATCTAATAATCGCTCTTGTGGTTGTGATTTTTGTTGTGATTGCTGCGGCAACTGAGACTGATCAATGTTATCATCATCATTATCTGTAACAAATTCTCAATAAATACAAGGTTTGTCCGGAAAATAAGTTGAATAAATCTGATAAAAAAAATTTATTAAAGAAAAATGTACAAGTGGCTAGCTAATATTCTTTAAAATATGATCCTTGGACGTCAATACACCTTTGCCAGCATCTCTGTCAGCTCTTGTAGACTTCCTGGAACTCCTCAACGTGAACCTCCTTCAGACACCTCGTTGCAGCATCTTTCACCACTTCTTATGTCCCAAAATGGTTGCCTTTTAAGCTTCTCTTGAGCTGTGGAAACAAATAAAGTTTGCTGGTGCCCACAGGACTGTAGGGTGGCTGGAATAGCGTTGCTACACTGTGATCGGCAAGGAACTCCATCACAATGGAGGCAGTGTGAGACAGTGCATTAACGTGGTGCAGTCACCAGTTGCTGCTGATCTCTTTTCTGAGATGGGAACCATCCGTTTTCAAGGACTTTCAAGTAAAATTTCCTGTTGACAGTTTGTCTGTGAGGCACAAACTCTGAGTGGAGAATGCCTTTGGAGTTAAAAAAAAATGATGAGCGTTTCCTTCACTCATGATTTGGACATCCTTGTTTTTTTTGGGTTTGGGGATATCTTCACATCCCATTCCAAACTTTGTCTTTTGGATTCAGAGTCATATTCAAAAACCTAGGTTTCATCCCTCGTAATCACATTATCCAAATAATTTGGATTACTTTCACAACGTCCCAAGAGATCTTCCGCAATTGCCAAACGACCAGCCTTTTGTTCATCCAAGAGCACCTTTGGAATCATTTTCGTGCACACCTTCCACATGCCCAAATCTTTCCTAAGAATTTGATGCACTGTAGTTTTCAGCACATTACACTCATCAGCTGTCAGCTGCTCACTTAAACATAGGTCTGAATTCAAAAATTTTCGAATTTTTTGCACATTTTCATCTGCATGAAACATGACCGGGCATCCAGGGCATTTTGTCTTCGACGTCCTCTCTTTCCTCCTTCTTGTGCCAGCAGTAAATCATGTTTTGAGACATAACATCATCACCACAGCTTATGCATGACAACAGTCTCGAAGCCTGATTTGCTGAGCTTTACACAAACTTTATCACATATTGCTGGTCAGTGAAACATGGCATGTTTGAACTCGTAACGCATCACTCAAACAGAGGTTCACACTAAGACGATCCGCACTGTGCTATGAGCAGCAGGCAACTGGCAACTGAAGCATTGTCTTCCCAAGACCCTCTACCAAGTTTTCCCCACCAGTAACATCGCTGTAGCCCTCCGGCACAGCAGGAATAAATCATTCAACTTATTTTCCAGTCTCAATTCAATAATATAAAGATCCTTTTAGGTAAAAATGCTTCTTTTCATTTGGATGCTCCACCATGGTTGTCATTTATAACAAATTAAAAGATTCATTATCACCTATAGCTAACAGTTATTGGGCATCACCCTTCTGATGTTAAAAATATAAATAAATTTGTGGTACGAATTAAAAATTAGTTTAAGTAGTGAAAAATTTAATTCAGGCTTCCGTATTTCATATATGAAAATTAACCATAGACAAAACAATGGTAACCAAGAAGATCTGGATTCAGGTTAAACAAATTCTAACCATCACAGCTCTATGCCCAAATGCCTATTGTCCTATAATAATCATAATCCAAATCTTATGTTTCAACTTTAATACTACATTCCACCAGCTATACTTAACTACCACAATACAAAAATTAAAAAAATGAAAAGATATAAGGTGTGTTTATTTTTGGGAAGTATAAAAAATTTGTTGCATTTTATGGTTTTCAGCATCCATTTTTTTTTAACAAATAAAGTTCCCAAATTTTATTTCAACACTATTAAACAAAAATGTAATATATTGCATGTTAATCCAGTATAATTATTACACAATTTCAACCTAAAGAAGCACACAAAAAAAAAAAAAAAAATTTTTTTTAAATTTGAATAAATCCCTTGCTGAGTAGAGGCAATTTATGTAAAGCATTGTTTTTGACAGAAGGAATGCAATTATTAATTGCTTTGAACTATTTATCTATATGTTTTTTATAGCTATTAAATAAGTAAAACATTTGCGAAAAACAAAGATAATTATTAGAGTAGCTTTCTGTATAAGAAAACTTCAATATACAGCCAGGTCTATGATAAGATGTTATATTTGTAAAGTAGTGATTTATATCTTATTTAGTTCAGTTACAATCATTTTTAGTACTCCTCAATTATTACATCACCTGCACTTTCACTATCTCGCAATACTCTGTGGCGAAGCGGTAGTATCTCGGTCTTTTATGTAGAAGGCTCTGAGTTTAAATCCCAGTCAGGCTTGGTATTCATCATATGCTTTAGAAAATTATTTCTCCTCCAAAAAATGTAGGACAATTGTAACTGGGTATTAGCCTATTATTTCAAATGTTAATAGATAAATATCATTGGGTTTGGCGTGTAGATGTGCAACAGATATGCTGAACTCAACGACAAAAGCAGAATGAAATCACTTCACTCTTCATACTTCTTAGTGTGCCAAACTTTGGATGCAAAATTTATTCCCATTCTGAAAAACTAAGTTGCTCCTAATAAGTAAAATAGTTTCATTTCATAAATGCATTTTGCAGTTGATAAACTTCAACTTACTTAATGTAACATATCAAACATATTTTTATTGTATACATTTGCAAAGAATATTTTTTTAAATAGTATAACATTAATAATTATAGCATGAATAATGCAAGAGATACAAAAAATTGAAAGAGATAATACACATGAGACACTAATGTGCCAAAAAATCTTGACACATGATCTGAAGTGAGGAAACATATGTATGTATTCATACATCTTCTTTCATCAAGGTCTAACTTAGTCAATACTTATGATCCTTTCAATACAATAATAGAAAGGCTTTTTCTACATAAATATCACATGTTTTATTATAACTAATTTTAGGTCTAAAAATCATTCCAATCATAATAATTTAAATAAACCAAATCTCAAGCAAGTTTTGAAACTATTCTTCTGATAACAGAATCTCTGATCCACCTCCCAAAAGGTTATTGGGAAAAACTGAGATATAAAAATAAAAATGAGTTATTTATATTCTTATGAATGTTCAATGAGATTTCTTATAAATCTCCAGATAACCAATGCAGCTTTCTGGTTTCGAGGCCTACAATTTATCATTATAGTTACTTTTAAAATTAGAAAACTGTTTGGTAGAAAAAATAATAGTAGTAATGTACTTGCCTGAAGAGTTTGAAGTTGAGACTGTACCACATCACAGATATACAATATTTGAAGGATGAACCAGATAAGGGAAAATGTGTGACTTTTTGTCGCTGGTGGTTTTTGAATCTGATGGCAGATAGTTGATTGGACCCATTATGTTGGTGATGTCAGACGAGGCATGGTTTCATAGACATGATTTATCAGAAAATCCGCACCTAATCTACAAGGTAATCCGCCCCTTACATGACCAGCAGATAGGTATGTGGTGGGATGAGTTTCCCGCGCATATTATCAATCCAATATTTTTTGACACCATAATTAGCATAGATGTCTACCTGACACATTTTGGATAAATTTGCTTAGTAGCTGACAGAAGAGGAATGTGAGAACTGCTTTTTCCAGCAGGCTGGAATGACCCGTCACATCTCTGCGAAGTCACTTGCCCATGTTCATGATCGGTTTAATGTGCTGTGGTTTATCTGTGCTGACTATGGTGTCAAAAAATATTGGATCAATAACAAGCGTGGCAGCACATCACACCACATACCTATCTTCTGGTCATGTAAGAGTACCTTGTGTATTAGATGCAGACTTTCTGATAAATTATGCCTATAAAATCATGCCTCATCTGTCATGACAAACTTAACGAGTCCAATCGACTATTTGCAACCACATTCAAAAACCACCAGCGACAAAAAGTCATACATTTTCCCTAGCTTGGTTCGTACCTTCAAATATTGTATAACTGTGATGTGGTACAATTTCAACTTTAAACTCTTCAGGACATGTCTTTAAGTTGTTCTACTCAGCTCAACCTGTGGTGATAGTTTTCCGGTAGACTTTTGAGGCCTATGAAGCATTACTTTAGAAAGGCTGCACACAGTTTAGGAGTGCAGACAAATAGATCCTGTAATTTGGTGCATTTACAACAGATCTTGTTTGGTACCATTTCTTCACAAATTCCTGAATGCTATGTTTAATTCGGATGGGAAAATTAGAAAACGCATGACGGATTAACTCCTGTGTTTCCTTCAAAGAACCACTTCTTAGATATGACTCTTACAATATTTACTTTCTCTGGTATCAAATACATCACTAACACATGCACAACACAACACACCTCAACTTCTTGATCTCAGCAAATAACAGATGGTTGAAACATGGAAGGGAAGGGAGTGAGGATTGATCATGTGCCTCACAAGAGGGAAGTAGTTGTTATGAAGAAATGTATGTCCACTTTCTTTGTTCCAGTTTTCCATGCCACTGTCTTTTGTTGAACTTCTGAAGTTAATATTCTACTCATTATTTTACATTCTGGCAGGGCTACTTTTTTGTAGTCCCCCCCCCCAGTATATTTTTAATAGAGTACTATTAAAATTAAACATTATACAGACCTGTAACATGCTGACAATCATACTCCAAAAGATAAAAGAATATCTGCCATAATGTATTTGAAGAGATGTGTGAAAAGGGTAAAACAGCAAGAAATTGCCAAGCAACATGACCAGGGCTGTCATGCAATATACGAACAGCTCGCATAAATAATGCATCATATTCGACATGTAATCTTTCCAACATAGCCAAATCACGATCACATTCACGAACAACAGCAACACATTCAGTTCTGGAAACAAAAAAGTAGTACTAGCATATTTGATATCAGCTGATGGGAATATTAGTGCAGACGTAATATTGTTATATGTTTTATAGTACAATTATAGTAAACTAAAACAAACTATCTGACGACCAGTGAAATTCAAATAACATTAAAAATCAATCTGAGGCAGAAATTCATGGGTAAAAATTTTTTTAAATTTCTCTGGCATAAATTTAAAAAATTTACAGCAGATGTCATATTCTGTCTGCAAGTAAAGTTAGCCAATGATGTAATTTTTTAAACAATGATTAATGAATAATTATGGTATTCTATCGAGGAAATTATATCTGCCGTGTTCTGATATTCAAAAGAGAATACTTTCTTAACCATAGAATCACTATCAATGATGGATAACTATCGTAAAGCTCTAAAAATATATTGGATGAAGTCCATCAACACTAAAGTCATGAAATATCATCCAGTGGGACTGTATTCTGGACAATATAGTACTGATATCCAAAAACCAAACTGAATGGTTCAAAGGTGGAATTATTTTATTGGATTATCTCTGATCCCCTTTTTTCTACATATACCTAATGTTGCACAAATTATTTACCATACCACTTTTTTCTATATCTTAAACCAGATATCTGCCTTGTACAACTACAAAAATTATGAAAGATTAGGAAACAGATGGTTAAAATTATTCATAGATAACTTTTTTAAAAGTAATTAAGAAAGATGGTGAAATGATATGAAAAATGTCTTAAAATCAATAGCGACAATATGGTAAAAGTAATATAAATATTGTAATGAGCAAACTTTAAATAAATTTTTTTTTTAATAATATTCTTATTATTACAATATATATATATATATATTTTGTAGTAATATTCTTATCTAAACGGGTACACATAATAAAACAAAGATTATCATGTAATTTATGCATGTTTCTGTCAAGTAATTAATTCTGTCAAGTTATTTGAAGATTAATTACCTCAAACATCATTAACACAGAGTTTTATATATTTATTCAATTCCATTTAACTTAAAAAAAAAGTATGGGTTTTTAGTATAATAAATTACTTTTTAATTTATAAATTCATAATTATTCATATCTTCAAGTATAGAAATTATAACAAGATATTATCTTAAGTAAAACAACACCTACATGTTATAGGTATTTTAATAAAAAAAAACCTTTATAATCGCATTTGAGTCTCTTGTTATTTGCTTAAAAACATTTAAATATTTTCATTACAAAAGAAAGATGAGCAGAGGAAGTAGTAAGGGGACAAATCTCCTCTAGTTAAAAAAAATTAATAACACATTTTAACTGCTAATCCAGTCATTTGATAAAATAATAAAAGTTTTTAAGAATGCAGACCAAGTTATTTGACAGATTTAATGTTTACCCAGTTGTGTAAATACTATTACATCATATAGTATGTTTACATCAATGCTATCATGTTCATCATCTTTCTAGTATCTTAATTCTCCATTAGTCTATTTCTAATTATGATCCATGGTATCTAGTATGAAAAGTATCGAAAGAAGTTGAATCATGCACTATATTACAGTTAAGTTACACAACGAAAAATATCTTAGCGATAGTAATGCTAGAAGATACAACAAAATACCTTAAATGTAATTACAGTACTAGACTTAGAATAGTTTTTATGCATTTAAAAATTCCTCGTTTTTTATTTAAAAAAAACCTGCTCAAAAAGAAGAAAAATGTATTTCCTATTTTTAAATTATGTAACCACATATTGTATTCCACTGGAAAATTGAAGATCAAGTTTTCATGACTAGTTGTATAGCTGTAACACAGCTAGTTGCATGGCTAGTGACATAGTTACATGGCTGGTATCTAGAAGGCCTAGTTTCCAGCCATGCAGTCACCTTTGCATAATTCCTTTTAATTATCATCATCATTCTTAATAATATTTTTTTAAATATTTCTTATGAGAAAAACATAATTTTTAAGGCTAATTTTTGTTAAAAATTTAATTAACTGTAGAATGAATGTAAATTACTAGTTGGAAACGAATGATGTATATATAAATAATAAAAATACAAATTTTGCATAAAGATCTAAAAACTGTGATATAAACATTAATAAATAAATTACAAATAATAAAGAGTTTTTAAACTCGTCCATAATTTTCAATCATGTAACTTTTGTCTGAAAATCAAACCTGATTAAGTCATAAAAAATTGTGCAATTGAGATAAAAAAAACTACCAATTAATAAGCAAATAAATTTAACTTAGTTTTTAATTATCATGACTAAATAAAGTTAGGCTTTCAACTAATCAGTGATATCTCTAGTTCTAAACATTTTGAGATTATCAACAGTTTTCAATGAGATACATTTACATAATTACTTACTGGAATGCCTGAAACTGATCTGTACAATACTGTGTACTGTGACGAACAAGTCGGCCTAGTCGTTTAGAGAATTGTTTATATTTTATTCCACTGTAAGTGGTAAGTCCTTTCTCAAATAGATTTAATAAGACAGTAGAGAATGCAAATAATTTCAAAATATGATGATCACTTAATAAATTGCTATCAAATTCATCCTGATTATCTTTCTGTTTAATATGTAAAACCTAAAAATAAAAATAACAATTAATAAAAATGTTAAAAGTATCTAATTACTTCTTTAGATAAAAGAAAAAGTTTTTCAACATTTTTAGTAATATACTAATCCATGTAGTCATTAACCACAGATGGCAGCAGTATGCTGTTTAACCATCAGAGCTACTTTAACTTCAGTGATCTTTGGGAAGAAAAGTTTATTGCAAGGCACATTTATGTATTACTAGGAGGGCACTTAAAAAATCATGAAATTTTAATTTAAAATAATTAAAAAGGAAGGCACTGCATATATATATATATATATACATATATATGTATAAATATATATCCCTCTATGAATCATGAGACCTTGCCAATGGTGAGGGGGCTTGCATGCTTAGTGATACAGAGTTGCTGGACTGAAGGTGCAACGATGTCGGAGAGGTTCTGTAGAGAGCCAGACTAAGGAATGATTCCTGAAAGAGGGCGGCAGGTCTTTCAGTAGTTGTTAAAGGCATAGGTCAGGAGGACTTAAACAGCCATAACAACAACACTTAATCTTTTGAATACTGTGCAGCTGAAAGCAATGGAAAATTGTAGCTGTATTTTTTCCAAGAAAATGTGGTGCTCTGCATTTTCATAAAACAAAGATGAAGGCGTCATCCTTGGTAAAAAAAATTCTGAAGGTAAACTAGTCCTCCGTTCAGATTTCAGGGTGGGAACTACTAAAGAAGGGGTCACCAGAAGATTAAAAAATAACATTCTACGAGTAAAAGCGTGGAATAGTAGAAGTCTAAAAAAGGTTGGTAGCTTAGAAAATTTAAAGAGGGAAATGGATAGGTTAAATGTAGATGTAGTAGTAATTAGTGAGGTTTGGCAGGAAGAAGAAAACGACTTTCAGCTAGGTAATTCTAGAATAATTAAATCAGCAGTAAATAAAGCACATGCAGGAGTAGGTTTAGTAATGAACAAGAAGATAGGGAAGAGAGTAGAGTATTTCAAAAAGTTTGACAATAGAATCATTGTAACAAGGATAAAATCAAAACATAAGTCGAAAACAATTGTTAATGTCTATATGCCTACGAGTGCCCATGACGATGATGAGGTGGAGTGTGTTTACAAAGAAATTGATGAAGCACATAAAAGGGGATAAAAATTTAATAATAGTTGGAGATTGAAATGCAAGCAGAAAAGGCAAGAAGGGAAATATTGTGGGTGAGTACAGGCTGGGCAAAAGGAATGAAAGAGGCGACTGACTTAGTTTCACACGAAGTATAATCTAGTAAATGCCACCACCCATTTTAAAAATCATAATAGAAGAATATACACATGGGAGAAACCTGGTGATACTGCAAGGTATCAGGTAGATTACATCATGGTTAAACAAAGATTTAGAAATCAACTCTTCAATTGTAAAGCATATCCTGGAGCAGACACTGATAGCGACCACAATTTAGTGATAATGAAATGTAGATTGGAGTTTAAAAACCTGAAGAAAAGGTGTCAGATGTATCTTGGAATTTAGAGAAGCTTTAGAAAGAGGAGGTAAAAGGAGGTTGAGAAGGACGTCATAAGAGGTCTGAGTAACAACGATAAGCTAGAAAATATAGAAGAATGGGAGAATGTTAAAAAATAAATTCTTAAATAAGCAGATGCGCACTTAGGTGGAACAAAGAGAACTGGTAAAAACCTTGGATATCAGAGGATAAATTGCAGCTGATGGATGAGCATAGAAAGTATAAGAATGCTAATGATGAAGGTAAAAGGAACTATCAACAGTAAAGAAATACCATAAACAGGAAGTGTAAATTAGTGAAAGAAGAGTAGATTAAAGAAAAGTGTTCGGAAGCGGACATTTTTTAATAAATAAATTAAAATTTAATAATGTGTTAAATAAAGATGGTATACCGATTTATAATATGAAACAAAAAGGTCGATGGGTGGGTGAAATATATTGAAGAGTTATATGGAGAAAATGAATTAAAAACTGGTGTTTTAGAGGAAGAAGAGGAAGTTGAAGAGGATGAAAAGGGAGATACAATACTGAGATCTGAATTTAATAGAGCAATAAAAGATTTGAAAGGCAGAAAGGCTCCTGGGATAGATGAGACAGAGTTACCCCGCAGTGCAGGTGAGGAAGCGATAGATACATTTTACAAACTGGTGTGTAATATTTATGAAATAGGGGAAGTTCTGTCAGACTTCAAAAACAGTATTATTGTTATGATTCCAAAAAAAGCAGGAGCAGATAAATATGAAGAATACAGAACAATTAGCTTATCTACTCAAATATAAAAAATCTTAACTGGACTTCTGTACAGATGAATTAAGAGGAAAGTGGTAGAAGTGTAGAAGACCAACTTGGTTTCAGGAAAAGTATATGGAGAAGAGAAGTAGTTTCTGCACTTAGATTGATAGTAGAGGGAAGATTAAATAAAAACAAACCAACATGCATGGCATTCATAATGACATTTGATAACGTAGACTGAAATAACAATGCTGAACATTTCAAGTATAGAGATAGAAGAACAATTGCTGACATTTACAGGAACCAAACTGCAACAGTAATAATCGAAGAATATAAAAAAAGAAGTTGTAATAGAAAAAGGAGTCCAACAAGGATGTTCCCTATCCCCATTACTTTTTAATCTTTACATAGAAATAGCAGTTAATGAAATTAAAGAACAATTTCGATCCAGAGTAACATTGCAAGGTGAAGAGATAAAGATGCTACAATTTTCTGGTAATATAGTAATTCTAGCAAAGAGTAAAAAAGATTTTAAAAAAATATTGAATGACATGGATGATCAAGTCGTACGCAAGAACTACTGCATGGAAGAAAACAAGAACAAAACAAAAGTAATAAAATGTAATAGAAATAATGTAGATGGAGCACTGACTATAAAAATAGGAAGAGAAAAGATTACGGAGGTAGAAGAATTTTGTTATT
>JAAAKQ030135391.1:0-31558 GCA_010016005.3 Zanna intricata | reverse complement strand
ATTCACCAAATTTTAAAGAATTATCAAGAGAAGTAAAATAAATGTGTTTAATTTTTAATATTTAAATTCAATACACAAATTTTGTACTATTATTTATATGTTTTCAATAAATATATATATTTTGAAAAATGGCTCGGACTATCAAGGAGCTTGGCCACCCCTGTTATATAATAAATCCTTCCAATTTCACAGCAAAAATTCAAATTGCAATAAAACAAAAGGTATGATTAATATAAACCAAAATTTATTTCTATAATGAAGCTACATTACGTATTAAGAACATTACATTACGTTCGAAGAACAATATCATTCGTATACCTCCACGGCTTTGCTTGACGTAGTCAAGTCTATCAACAAACTTTAGCGTGACCTCTTTTCGCTCAAATTAGCTTGATTTCCATTAATAACGGGTTGAATATTTGCTTTCAAGTTATCAATCCTTCGTGGTTTGTTGTTAAAAACTCGTGATTTAATATAACCTTAGAGAAAAAAATTCGAAGGGAGTCAGATAATACGATATTATTAGCTAATTGATTTATTATATTGTGAAATGATCGAATTATAAAACTTTTGAGGCAATAACTGAATTTTTTTTCAAGAGCAAAAGAGTGATATATTTCGGATTTAATGGTCTGCTGTTGACTCATTTTTGGATTGGAATCATCCCAAATACGGCAATTCTATTTGCAAAGCCATAAAGGCAAAAATGAACCTCATCTGGAAAGATGATTTTTTAATGAAAACTTGGATGTAAAACTTGAGCTGCTCTACAGTCCAATCGGTAAACTGTTTACGCAATTAATAGTCCCGTGAATTTAATTGATTTCTTTTATGAACTGGTATTTCAACATCAAATAGAGATAAATTCTCGGAATTTTTTAATCAAACAGTGAATTGTGTTTTTGTTTTGCCGATTATGCATACCATAAATATCGCCAAGTGCACGATATATAGCTGTAATCGATCCCATATTTCGATAATAAATTTTTATTATTTGTAAACGTTGTTGAGGCGTATGGCGTGCCATAATGTGGCACCATCCTATTAAAAAAAAGAAAAAAAAAGACCCGAACCGATGGGGGCGCCTTAGAGTGAACTCCATTTTGAGTGGGCAAATAAGACAAGACCGAGATCCGGTCGTCGGAGGCGGGGGCTGGGAGCGGCATAGCCAGATCTGGCATTCCTGTCCTCGGTGGTTAAAGGCTAAGGCACTAAAAAAGAAAAGCTCCGAACCGGTGGGCTGACCTGCTGTACCGAATTTACAGCCGGTAGGTGGGGAGGCCCATTAGAAGCAAGGAGACTCCCCTAGGTTGAGCAATATTTAATTGTAGGTCCGACCTAGTGGAGGATGAGATAAGAAAAAAATCCTATCCGCATATCATTAAAATCAAAATTGTCCATATTTACAAACAAAATATCATGAATTATAACTCGATAACGGTCATCATTTACTAACAGCATCTCCTTGCTCATTTTCGAAAAAAATAATGACCCGATGATGCCACTAGCCATAACCCACACAAAACAGTGATTATGGTTTTTTTTTTTCAGAAAAAAAAAATTGCGCTAGAATAATTAAAAAATAAATAAATGTCGCTACCACAATCTGTCTTTTTTTGCGTTCAATTTGAAAAAGTCCTTAGTGTATTAAAGTAAATGATGTTAATTACAAAAAAAAAATGTTACATCTTTTACAATCAATATTTAAGTTTCCTTTTATTTTATCATTCAAATATTCAAATTATATTATTTAAATAAGTTTATCTGGAATGGAAGAAAATAAATAATAATTAATAGTTTAATGGATAACAGTACAGTAATTTAAGACTATTAAAATGGAATTAAAACAAACATTTTTTCTGAATCTTTTTATCAAATAATTATCACCGATAATTCGCATATTAAACTCTCAAAAATAAGAACAACAAATGCATGTAATCTTAATAATAAAAACATAAAAAATTTGTATGATTGTAACTAGCGTTTTCTTAGTTATATAATATTTTAAATAAGTTAAAAAAAAATAATATGTAGACATTTTTAAAAATTAAATAAAATTTTAATATTACATGTAAACGCTCAGTAACAAAAGAACAGGAGCAACATTTTTTTTCTATTTAGTAATAAAAAGCAGTTAGTTATCACAAAGTTCCTTAAATTTGAACAAAAAGAAAAACATGTTTGCCTATTATCAGCAGTATATACATGTTATTGCATAGAAAACAAGTATGAACATGAAACTTTAATATAAATATAGGTTGTGTAAGATAAGAGAATATCAGCTATAAGTTTGTTTTATGTTTAACCTAGTTTTATTTAATACTAGAGTAGGCTGCTTAGTATCTTATAACAAGTTATCATGTTATGAAAGTAATATTAACTTTGTGGCGAAATAAAATAATCCTGTTTCATAATCATTAGAATAGTATTACATATTGCAGCTAATTCGGCAATAATACAATTAAAATTAAGTTTCAGAAGAGTGTAACTAAACACTTTTTTATATTTTACTATATAATGTTAATATCATTTATTAAATTGTTTTTAAAAATTAATGAAACGAAGTCTGCTTTTAAGTTAAACATGAAGCTGAAAGTTTCATGAACTGAAAGTTAAACTCTAAGTACCAGAAGAAATTATGTACGTATCATATCATATCTTATTGTATAAAATAAAAGTTACTGATAATTTTAGGTTATGGAATTTATTCTTCTTAAAGGTTAAAAAAACTAGTATCTAGGATTATTTCTAATTAAATTCAGTTGCCTATTTCAGTCCAAATTAATCTAAGAATAAAAATTATTATTATTTGTAATGTCTAAACATAATTTTTATTTTCAGATTACTGAAATGAAATTTTTGTATATAACGTAGATCCCTGTTTTGCACAGGCCAAATTTAGTTAAAAACTATGTAATGCGTAGTTTATAAACTATTTAAGAGTAGTGTAGTAAAATACACGGTTGTTGAAAACGTTTTAAAGAGTATAAACGCTCTATGTCTACTTTTGGAAATGGATATGAGAGAGGGAAGTTCTTTATACTTAATTAACTTGACCGACAAAGCGAGGGACAGCACACAAAAAAAGTAAATTAAAAAAAAAAAAAAAAACAATAAAAACAAAAAGAAAAAACCAAAACTGATCAATACAGAGTGTATTGTCACCGATAATTCGCATATTAAACTCTTTTGTGAAAGAGTTTCTTTTCTTTTAAATTCTTTTTGTGAAAACAGCTGAAAAAATCCATATTTTGGAATGGCATATGTGGAATATGTCATAAAATGCTTCATTTTTGAGTTACGGCTAGTGAAAGATTTCGCTCAAATTTCAGCTATCCTGGCCAAATGAGGTAGTACTGAAATTTTTAAGACGTTAATTAAAAGGCAGATACAGTGATTTCTTATGGTTTTTGACCTACAGAATTTAAACAAAATAGATTCCAGAACCGCGTCTTCAGTAATTTTTCAAAAATCTGGGGTGAAAACCAATAAATTAGTGTAAAAAACCCTGTTTTTTTTTTATATTTGAGGTATAATAATTTTGTTAAATAGATAATAAATACTTGAAATTTTAAAAAAACATTTGTAGAGAATTTAATTCTGAATATGTTGTTAAAGCTCCAGCCTCTGGATGAATAATCTTTTACCAGAATTACTGTTAAATTTTGATAGATGTTTAATCTTAAGTATATGCTTGGGTTTTTATCCATTAAAAAAAAATTAGTATGTTTCTCTTGTTAGTATTTATTTATTTGATAGATTTTATATTAGTTTATTTTGTTTAATCCAAAGAGACGTAAAGAATCTTTTTGCTTATTTTTCAATTTGTCAAACAAGATTAGTTATTTGTGAATTAATAACTACAACTAATTTAAATTCAACTGGTGAAATTTTATTTGGTTTCTCATGGGTTCGTTTCATTTGATCCATTTTATTTACTGGGATTTTTGTTTTGTATTTTAGGCTGTAATGATTATATACATCGGAGCACAAAATCTATCCTTTTACAATATATATAATTTATTTTTTTTTTTGCATAAAATCTACAAAGAAGTATTTGTTTAATTAAATCGGTTTTTAATATGTAAAAACACGAGTGTGTGAAATTAACAAATTATATGTTGGAAACACAATATTCAAAATAAATCTGTTTACATGAATACATTTTAGTTTATTAATTATTTGTTTTAAAACTATCCAAATAAATATGAATTTTATAAACGTGATTTGGATAAAAAAA
The DNA here is from genome assembly GCA_010016005.3 of Zanna intricata. Lineage (NCBI taxonomy): Eukaryota > Metazoa > Arthropoda > Insecta > Hemiptera > Fulgoridae > Zanna > Zanna intricata. The sequence goes on along the minus strand of JAAAKQ030135391.1, from coordinate 27,318 downwards.
ATTGTAGTATATATTCTTTAGCGTGGAATTTAAAACGTGACTTAAAGGAATTGAAATAATTAATTTGAGCTTGAAGGCATTAAAGCTTTTTACTTATTACCTACTTGCAAACCGTTGGTACCTATTATAGATCTAACTCTCTAGGATGAACACAATTTCTTTTTTTCAACGAGTAACTTCAATAAAATAAATAAAAAATTTATGAAGAAGTTAAAATAAATAAAATAATAATTCAAATAGGATCAGATACCAGAATAACTCACTTAGAAAACCGATTCTCATTAAACTTGCAAAATATTGTACACTTAATTACAAAGAAAAAATGAAATAATTTTTTCATTAAGAAAAAATTTACTTCTGATTTAAAAATTTCAAATATAATTTGGAAGTCCTTCTTTTTAAAATGAAGTGTACTCATAAGCTACTTAAATCGCTATCTACTAAACCCCTACTACGGTAACCCCTAATTTTTGTTTACACGCTATAAAACAATAAAAATAAAAAATGAAATGTTTTGTAGATATTTTAAAAATGAGGATCTATGCCAAATATCTTGTTCTCTATTTAATATAAATGAGTTTCATAGTTGTTTTCCAAGTAACAGAAACCTCATATTTTGCGTAGATAATTCAAAAACAGTAAGAAATCTTTCATATTTAGATAGTTAAAATCTTTCCTTTTGGAATAAACAATAATTTAATGAAAACCCAACGAAATCGTTTAATTAAGCATAAAAGTCTTATAAAGGAACAAAAAGTAAAGATTCTGATAAAAAAAAAAAACATACATTCGCTCCGACTTATGGCCATCAAGAGTAAAAAATAGCGGTGGAAATAATTTTCGAAGACTGAAATATTTCTCTGTATATTTTAAAGTAGCACAGATCGAAAAATTATGAGAAAATTAAAAAAAAAAAAAAAACTGGTGAATTAGCATTCATTATAAATATCCTACACCGTTTCAATAGACGTATAGTTTCCTATATTATCAAACAGAAAAATATTTTTTTTATAAATATACCTATTTAAGTTCTGAAAGAAAAAGTTCTCGTAGTACAGGTAAATATTTAATAACTTAAAATAATAAATCTATGTAATATTAAATTTAAGATAAATATATATATATATATATTGTAATCAATTTTATTCATAAATTTTTTCTGCTGTTGTTAAAGAATAAATAAAGTATTCTTTACGCGACCGACAATGTAAACAGGCGACGCTACGCCGAGACACAACGGAATAACATTAATGTTCCTGGATTTTCTCTCAGTACGAAAAAAAAAACAGTATATCGTAATTATAAGAAATAGTAAAAAAGATATACAATGTAGATTTTTATAAACAAAAATTATAAACAGAAGTACTAGTATTTTAGATAACATGTCAAAATATTATAATTTTTTAAATGTAAATAGTAATCCATAAGAAAATAACTAATGGAGAAAAATATTATCTTTTATGATATAAAACAGTTTTATTTAAGATTATACAAACTATACAATTAGGTATTTAAAATATAAATTAAAAATAATTTGTAATCTTACTAATTATTTCATTTATTTCTTTGAAATATAAAAAAATAAATTACGAGTAAAAAAAAAGAAGAAAATGAAATAATAGATTAAATTCTAATTTCTATATTTTTTTTTATAAAAGAAAAAAAGGAAAAAGTTTGTTTAAAAACATTTCATCATCTTTTTATTAAAAAAGAAATATTAAATTTTTATAACTACACTAAAACAAAGGATTTCTCAGTGATGTACATTTGAGATGAATACTTATCTAGAGTATAACAGTGTTTGGTCATTGAACGAGCAAGCGATGATTCACTCTTGTCTTTTAGTGTTTGTCTTATCCGTAATTCTCATTATCTCTCTCCTGCTCTTCCCTCTTTCGCTCCGCCCATCTTTCTTTAACCGTTCGAAGATCCCTCTACCCCACTCTATCTAGTAATTCCTTCTCATTCCATTCCTAGATGAACTTCCCTACAGGGTTTCATTTTATACCCTAAAGCTGGTGACGTTATTTGAAAGTAAATCAGTCTGTCAAAGCAACTCAGACTTTAATGCGAGATAACATTACTGTAATACGATATTATTGCTTTGTACTCTTCACTACACTAAATTTACCTCAAGATTATAATTACTTAAAAAACCCAATTGAAGTGAGCAGATTCTCTGATGCAGATAGAAATAAACATATAATAAATTATATTATATATATATAATAATATATATTTAATATTAATATATATATATATATATATTTATTTATTACATTACATGTTTATTATATACTAACTGATCAATAGTACGTGGTTTACACCGAATATTAAAATTGTTCGTTTATAGATTTTAAAAAGTTATCTGACAAAAACCGTCGCAAGATATCAGACGTAAAATTGTACCAATGAGAGTTATTTACTTGATAACCATACCAAATATAGTTATTTTTAAATGGATGTGAGTGCCCGCTCAAGAGTTACTTCAAAAATTGGGGCCCGAATAACAGCACTGTCTAGAGAATGATCGAGATGGACAGACGAATTATCAAACTGTACTTGAACTTATAGCCTTCAGCCTATTTGATGTAATAAAATTTCGAAATATATTAAAATCTGTTTACAACAATATTCAATTAAGGGAATATATATTTTCTTCCTTATTTTTATACGTAATTTATTTTTTAATATAGAATTAATATAATTTGTTCCATAAATAAGAATCTATACTTCAAAATTTTCATAGGAAATCCAATTACTACAGACCACCAATTAGAAAAAAAATAGAAAAAACTGTGTTCGAAAGTAAACATTATTTATTTGGTACATGAAAAAGATCAATAAAAAATAAACACGTATTTTTAAAGGGCTAGTTACGTGACAACAAGATTTGTGGTTTTAGTAGCTGAGGTAAGGAAAGGTTTTCTCACAATAAAAAACCCAATTGACGATATACCATGAAATATCCCAGGTCAAAAGATGTAAGAAAGGCACACATATATCCATTGAATGTATTCAAATGATGTATTTATTTGGAAAATATTCAACACAATACTTCAGTTTATAAGAAAGGCCTTATCATGCTTCTGTCGGTCAACTTTTTTAATAAATTAACGAACCATTTGAAAATTCTCTGCACTATTTTATATGGAACTCGGCTAAAAGATTCTTTTTTTATGGAAGTAGTATTACTCTGTTGATGTATTTTTAAATAATACTAATTAAAAAACCATGATTTTTCTGCAACACGTTCAACTTGTAAGTAGATAATTTTCCGTGATAATGTAGATAAATAACATCTAAACATAATTTTTAATAGCACCATCTGAATTTTTAATTATTTCTTCCTATATCTGAATTTCCTTATTTAATTCAATAACATGAACTTAATGATTTAGTACGTGATTTAAAGTTATCAATGCAGCAAGTTAAACTTCTTTGATCTAGACTACAACGGTGAAATCTTTTAGTACAAAATGATACGTTAAACCTTTTAGAACACGAAATAAAATTCTTACAGCTAATTTCACTACGAAAATTTCATTATGGCTTTGTATTAATGTCAATAGCCTGATGAAAGAATATCAGCACATATATATATATATATATATATATATATATTTTTTTTTGTTTAACCTTCGGAACCACAATTAAATATATCTTCAGAGGGATGAGATGAACGAATTGTAGAGTGTGTGAAAAATGCCATGCCTGACCGAGATTCGAACCCGGGACCTCCAGATGAAAGACCGAGACGCTACCATTTGGCCACGGAGGCCGGCATATATATTTATAAATTTATATTTATTTATATATCAGCATATTGGAATTCAGCATATTTCTGAAGAATGGCGTCTTTTTATTGACTCTTCTAAAGTTTACATAAAAGAAGTTTTATTGCATAATGGTAACAAACAGCCATGCATTCGACATAAAGAAATATATGAAATTATGACATCAATATTAGAAGCAATAAATTACAAAGAGAATATGTGGAAAATTGGCAGTGATTTGAAATTTGTTGCGTAACTTCTTAATTTACAAGGTGGGTTTACGAAATATGGTGAAATATGACGACTTTTTTCTAGAAAGTACCTTCGCCCCGATATTTAGAGTTTTTATCATTCAAATTAATTTGAAAATTAATTTCTATTATTTAATTAATCTTTTAAGGTGCCATATTTTCAATTAACAACAATATTTTGTAGTTTATCAGTATCTAGCCCAAAATATATACATCAAAATTTTGCAAAAATTTACTTCAGTAGTTTTCAAGAGGGAAACATGACCTGCTGAAAGTCAATTTTTTTAAATTGAATTTTTAAATTTTCACCCCATAATTCCTATTATTATTATTATTTAAATAATATAATTAACAAGTACTATAGATCCCATAGCCAGAGATAATAAACAATTTCATTAAAAATAAAAATCACAAAATCGGAGTTTTACTGAACTTAAAGAGTTTAGTGATGTAATTATCTACCAAATAAAACAAAAGTCTGAACGTTACTAAAGCAGGAACTATCGTTTTTGAAAATTTATACTAACTGTTATTATTTACGGATGGAATTTCATCTTTAAATTCATTTTCATTGAATTCACTACAAAAATAATAGTAAAATTTCAGCGAGTTTTATTTTGGGAAAAAGCTATAATCGCTTAAATAAACAAAATCATTAGCATTTGATAAAAGAGATTTTATATAAATATCGGATTTCGAAAAGTGGTTGTTTTAGATTAACGTCAAGGAGTGCATAAAGCATTAATAGAAAAGAAAACAGATTAGCATAAAAAAATAAACAATTTTATAACTGAGTTCAAAAATTCATAAAACTCCATTTTCAATAATCCGTTTAATAATGGTATTGTTTATTTCTCTATTTGTCAATTCAATAGTAGCTTCAGAAATTGATATAGGTTCTTGAAAGGGTCGTATTGACATTTTGCATGAAAAGTTCTCTCAACTGTTCAAACATATGAATATCGATTATTCGTAAAAAAAAAAAAATCTCTAAATCAACAAAATAAAATATGAATAGAAAGGATAGAATTTTATACTAACCAAATTTTAAAATCACAACCATTATTTAAAAGCTATTAATATCTAAAAACAATATTAATTCAACAAACAAAATTTTTATTTTGTTTGTTTGTTTTGTTTGTTTGTACACATCTAATCATTTCTAAAAATTGTTGATTTTAATAAACACTTAGTATTTCAATATCTACAAGGAATACAAAATAAAACTTAAATACTTTCATAAGTATAACATTCAATTTGATGAATACTAATTAATGAATTAAAATCTAAAATGTTTAATTAACGTATAAATATGGGAAAAGTAATTCTGAACAGACCTAATGCTGTGTTAGAGCCAGTCATTTTATTTTTTTATGAATTTAATGATTTAATTTAATTTATGTATTTAAATTATCATTAAACTGATAAAAGTAACTGAAATATAGATCCTTTTGAAACAATAGATATTTATATTAATAAAACAGATATAATTATAAAATTAACAAAAAAATCTGGATAAAGCGGACGTAGCAGTAATCTAATGAATTATTAACTCATAATTTTGTTATTAATATTCATTTTTAAAGATAGATCTTGACAATCCATAATTTTATATTTAGATATTTATATACCAGTGTCACTAATACAACTGATAAAAATAACTTGACACTTCATAAATTAGTGTAACCATTTTTTAGTTCCATCAGCAAAAAAAAAGACCACATAATACTCTAACACCACTAAAACACATTACCATCCACCAGGTGTATTGACCTGGTGGTTATATTATGCCTAACAACACCTTGGCAGTGCCTGTTAGTCTGTTTGCTAGCCCAGGTCGGAGAGCAGCCTGGGTCCGACCCCTACACACCCCACGATGACCCCGTGGTTGAAGATCGTAAACGGCATTCCTTCATCATCGACAAAAAAAAAAGGTGTATTGACCTAATACGATTCCTAAAAAAATATTCGAGGAACATTAAAAGAAAAAAGTAAGGAACTAGAACTGTAAGAAAATAACTCTCAACTAATCTTTTTTTTAATTAACTATTTCATGTAAAGCAAATGTAGATAGTGTGGTCAGATAACATAGATCTGTAGTATAGATAATATAGTTTGTAGATAAAAAAAAATAGATAGATAATTTTACGAAATTTGCATGGAAATAAAAACGGTATATCAGAGATATGTAATCTAAAATGAATGGTCAATGGAAAAGCACTTGACTTAATCACAGTTTTCTAAATAAAAAATAAAATACAAATATGTTTTTGTGTTTTTTTTTTTTTTACAATTTGCTTTATTTAGAAATAATAATTTATTCATGTTTATTTTTTCCCCGAGATGAAATTTACATTTTTTAATTGAATATTAAATTGGAAATATTTTAGAATTTAAAATTTTTTATTAGTATTTTAACCAATTTAAAAACAGGTAGGTTTATGTAACTAGAGGAGAGAACGAATGATTCTTTAGACCTACGGTAAAAAATATTGAATTATATCAGAAATTTAAAAATAATTTTTACAGCAGATCTATTTTATCCGACTTTAACTAAATCTCGTACAAATTTTTTTTTTTAAATAAAGAACCAATAAACTGCTTAAAATGAAATATTTTTAATTATACGTAATACCCAACTGCGTCACTGAATTCTGAATAATCATTTAAAAATAAAAATAAAAGCAACTTCAAATATACGACTGTATTCAATCAGACTAAAAATAAAAGCAACTTCAAATATAGGACTGCATTCAATCAGACTAAAAATATTGAAAATGGTAGTTTTTTTTTACTATTATACTTGTAATAAAACGAAAAAAATTCAATGTTTTATAGATAAATTTGAATCCAACCCATTTTATCTTTATTTAAATATAGAATAAATTATTATTTTACTTTTTTAGTTTACTGATTGATGCTTAGACAAATGTGCCTATTATTATTTTGAAGAATTTAAAAGAAGTTGCGACATTTAAAAGATACTGAGACATTTTTTATATATCATAAGATAAAAAAAAATGTCAACTATTCAAAATTTCAATGAATTTGTAAAATATTACATGAGATATTTTACAAGATATTTTTAATGAATTTTAGAATTCATTACTCGTGTTTCGGAAACTTTCACAAATTTTAAAACAGATCTTGTCATCATTTTCTTCGTATGCAGTCCCACTATTTCGACTATTTTAAAGAACTATTACAATTTTATCGTTATCATAAATAATTATTATTGTTATTATATTATAGTATTGTTTTCAATAATATTTTTATGTTAAATAAATAGTATTGAACAAAAATAATAATATTATTTCCTCGTTTTTCTTCAAATGTTAGAAATAGAAAAAGTAAACAATTTTTCTATATAATGTAAACAGATTAAACAAGCTAGAACAGAATATAAATAGATATACAACTCGTACATATATAGAAACAGAAATGAATCGATTTCTTCGATTTTGTTTCCATTTTTTTTCTTCTTTAGGTTCTAATTAGTTCAACCTAGATTATAACTATTATATATAAGTGTTATTCATAGATTCCAAGTAAATAATGCTGCATCTAATATTTCTAAATCATTATAAAACACAATTCAATTACTTCTTTGGCAATAAAAAATATTTGAAAAGATCTGAAATATTTATATTTGTAGCTTTTTTCATTATGGCTAAATCAAACAAATTGTTATACGATTGATCAGCCTTAGTCCGAAAAAATAGTTCAATAACCGATCACTAATACAAACATTTAGAACGCGTCTTGGAATGACATGTACTAGTCGCTGATTTGTAAAACATCGTTCTAAGTACTTCGTCACCTAAAAAAGTAGTTTAAAACAGACATGTCGAATTGGCACATTTGGAATGGAAAATACTTTCGTTTCCGTTTAAGGACAAAAACTCCACATTTTACCGCTTCTACCAGCAAATCTGTCATAGGAAATTCAGATATTAGCAAAGCAGAATACAAGAATGCTCGCAGATTATTTTTGAACGTTAAGAAAGATATTCCAGATTCCAAACACAAGACGTAGGATTCGATCTCCAGGCTCATCTCAAGATTATCCGCAACAAGGATTCCGAGGCGAGGAGGATGGATTAGTCCAGAAAATACCTAGACTTACTTAAGATCCGTTGTGAACCTAGGTGAAGATAAGGAACGGAAGGCGAAAGGGTGATGTACAGCTCCCTGCGGAGCCGTCGTTTGTCCGCGTTTGCATGGGTGGGCTACGGCGATGATGCACGGGACTCCTCATCCTCAGAGCCCAAAGGCAGCACCTCTCGGGGCTGAGTAATGCTTCATTGCAGGTTCGGCTCTGGGAGGGAAGAAATAGTGAGATAGGAGTCGTTTAGTCGGTAGGGTGCGGGTATACATAGGCTTTCAATACCACCTTGCCGAATCCGTGCGAGTCCGATACTGCCTGGGCTTGCCCAGGCGTGTGTAAATGACATTTTTCTTTTTCTCCAACTCATCAAAAAAAAAAAAAAAAAAAAAAAAAAAAAAACAAGAAATGCCAAGCACAAAAGGAAAACAACTAAAAACACATTTTAGGTAAGTTTTTTTTATATAATTAAGTGTCTCGCATGCATGTAAATTCTTAACTTTCTTTCAAAAATTACCTACGTATTACAAAAAAAAAAAAAAAAAAAAAAAAAAATGGTGGATAATGGAAAAATCTACCTATCAGATCACATATTTGAATTTAGCACGAACTTTCTATTATGAAAATATTTATTGTTCTTGTGTAAAAAAAAAAAGAAGTTAATTTTATTCCTTAAAGTTAGTTATCACATTAAATTTATAATATGTTAAACAGGGATATCTTTTTGAATTTTTTTTTTAATTGAAAAGAATTTTTACGATTAATTTAAAAAGTCAATATAACTAATAAGTAATACAATATACAATATAATATTGGATACAATATTATATTATATTATATTATATTGGATACAATATAATCCAATAAGTAAAAATAATTATTTATTCTGTTTTAACAGTTCAATATTATTTTACAGTGGAAATACTGAGAATTTGTACATTTTAAATGTTAAATTACATCTATAATAGCTCTGACAAAAATTTTATGCAGATGAAATGTAATTAATATTAAATTTCTTTTTTTATTTAAAAAAAAAAAAAAAAAAAACATTAAGAAAAGTAATTCAATAAAAGATTTTCTTATAAGAGAAGAATAAAATAAAAGAAAATTCCATTCCTCTTCTATATTTTCTTTTCCTTTTATGAGTTTGTACACTTTTTCAAATTGAAAGCACCGGCAAAGCGAGTATGGAGAGTGACTTGACTGTATAGAGTGTTTTATATTTGGAGCTGAGTTGACAAAAATCTATTAACTAATACAACAGCTTACACATACAACTTCAGATTTTTTTCTCTTCAATATCTAACATATAGTACTATTACGTCTGCTGTACTAAAGAATAAACAATTTATTTGATAAAAGAATATTTCATTAAAGTAATGGAACAATAAATCTACAGTTTACAAAAGGTAAAAAAAAAAGAAAAAGAAAAAATAACATACGTGAAATAAGTCATTTGATGTTAAAAGTATACAAACATAAAACAGGATGAGGCAATTGAAGATCACACACACACACACACACACACACACACGAATGTTTATCATTCAATACAGAAGTTTACTTAAATGAAAAATTAATACCATTCAAAATTATTCTGAAAAGGCTTTAAAAGATCTTATTTAAAATTAAAAAAAAAAAAAAAAAAAAAAAACAATGTCTACAAAAGACTTTATCGGAATTAAATTTCTCTTCATATAATCCTACTAAAAAAAAAAAAAAATCAAAGAATTTAAAAAACAAATAATTTATTGGAATATTATTTCTCTGGAAATTATAATCTCCTTTGAATTTTTTTTTTTTCATATAAAAATACTGTTGATTGTTGGTAGCGCTATGAATTTCCTACAACTCAATTTAATTTAAAAACAATCATCAGTTTAAAATTTATAACATTAAAATGAAAAAAAAAAAAAAAAAAAAGTTATAAAGCCAATTGGAAAACTCTTCTCAATACGTTTACCTATAAGAGTTAATTCACACCTTTGTGATAAACGAAACTGCAAACATATTTTAAATATGCTCTAATGAAAAAAAAAAAAAAAAAAACTGCAAAATCACTGTTCACAATGGAAATTTCGTAGAATTAAAAATTTCATTAATTTACATTAAGAACATATATATATATATATATATATATACACACACACATGTGTTTGTGTGTTTCGTTTGTTTGCAACACCATCACGCAAAAACCAACCGATCGATTGCTTTCAAATTTTCTGGATATATATATATATATGTGTTATCCCACGGAAAGTTATAGAACGAAATCCTAACTCCCTAAACTAAAGGTATTCATTAAAGAAACAAAAATTAGTCCTTTTAATTAATTTCTGTCTGATTATATATCTGTCACCATGGCAACAGAAATATAATAAGTAAAATAAATAAGTTTTTTTTTTTTTTGTTTTTGTTTAACCTCCCGAACTACCGTTAGGTTATATCTTCAGAGGATGTGAGATGAACGAATTGTAGCGTGTGTGAAAAATGCCATGCCTGACCGGGATTCGAACCCGGGACCTCCGGATGAAAAGCAGAGACGCTACCACTCGGCTACGGAGGCCGGCAAATAAGTAAGTAATAAATAAGTAAATAATATAAGTAAATAAATAAATAATATAATGAAGGAAAATGATTAATTATTCTTTCTTTAATATCACTATCTGTAAAATGACCGGCTAGTGTATATATATATATATATATATATATATATATATATATATATATATTATTATGTAGTATATATTATTACTGGTGTATATATATATATATATTAGAAATTCAGTGGAAAAAATTTCATTATAGCATCTTCATTTTCAAGGATTATCTTTCAAGTTTGGTAATTATAAAACAAGGAAAACAGATGAATTCCTCAGGTTCTTTAAATATTCCCTGTAATTACGAAATAAAAAAACAGGTACGTTGTTTTGAATATAAACATGAAAATTTTGGGTTTTGAATATAGGGAATTATACCCATCATTACTAACCACCTCATAAGTAAAATTAAGTAAATTTTACATTTATCATAATACAAAAATTTAATTATTTTTAAAAATCACACAATAAAGGGATTTTTTTTTAATATTAAATATAATAAAATTCCTTTCCATCTTGAATGGATTAGATGAATTACTTCTCACAGAAGTAGGCTTTTGACTGTCTTTTATTAGAGGAAGTAGGTTTACTATAGTACCAGGCTTATGGAAATCGCTTCGCTCTTAACTTTTTCTAATAAGGCTTAGTAACCACTTTTTTGGGAGTGCTTCTAATTCACACAGCCGTAATAGCCACTATGGCACCAATTCATATAAAATCAATTTGAATATTTCGAAATTGGATTTATAAATGCCCAAATTATATTCATTTGATCGATTTGTAAAAATAAAAATAAATGTTTAATATACCAGCAGTGTTTTACAGAACTTTATCTTTACACGATAAGATTTCAAGCAACTCCTAGAAAATATTACTTATTTATAAAATTTTAATTATGATTCAATTCAAATAAAGAAAAGTCTTTTTTTTTAATTTTAAATTTTAAATCTGCTAAAAGATTTTAGTCTACAATTGACTAAAATAGATCCAAACATTTTAATAAAAACAGATCCTAAAATTAGACAGAAGCTCTACTTAATAATTGATAAATTAAAAATAGTTTCAATATAATTTTATAAAATTCAAGCTAATTTTAATAAAAACCTTAATTAGATTAACGATGAATTAGTTCAATTAATTAAACCATTAAGTTTAAATAAGCTATACCTCAGTAATCTGATTAAATAAACCAATTTAAAATTGAGTTAAATTGGATCAAAAACATACCCAGTCGTTTATGTATTAAATAGGATCATAAAAAATCCTTAATAAAGTCCTAATTTGAAAGAAAACCTATCTCCATGGCAAAGTATCCTGGAATCACATCCTTATATTCAGAGGTTCTGTATTCGAATCTCCATTATGATTGGATTTTCATACGCTGAAACATTTTGAAACCAGATTCTCACATAAGATTTTCGTTTATATAGTGAATTAAACAGCCCTAAAAAAAATAAAGATTAAGATATAAAAAATCTATTTTGTTTAACATAGAAAAAAGTTAAGATGACAAAAACTAATCTAAGGTGTTTGAAATTTAATTATCAGTTCCGAGAAACGAAAGAAATAAAGGAAACTGTTAATTTATTATTTAGTATATTTTAGAAACTTAGAAATAAAATTTGAGACAATTTTAATTGTTAATACATGGCTTCTTAATAGATTAACGATTACAAATTAATAGTAACAAGAATATTAAACATATATGGCAAATATATTGAAAAGAGTAACTAAAATAAAAATAATAACACTAAAAAAGTTAAAAATTAAAATCCTACATGGTGGTTAACAATTGTAACAGGCTAGACAGATTTGTATATTTTATACTGAGTAAGATATTCCCGTTCACGAAAAACATTATAAAATATTACTACAATAAATAAAACGTAGCTAAAATGGTAGATAAATTTATTTTAAAATGTTTGTACATTCTGTCAGAAAAAGTGTAAAAAAAAAGTCGTTTACTGATATATATTTAATTTACAGCTTCAAATAGAATGCAACTAAATAAAAAATTCCACAAATCTAATTTTATACTTTAACGCAATCTCAACAAAAATAAAAATATATAATATAAACAATCATTCTGAGAGATTCTAATAACAAAAATAATAAACAACCAAAAATAAATGAAATTAGATTTAATTGCAACAAAAAAAAACGTAAATTTATATAGTTTGAGGCAGGATCCAACGTAAAACTTAACCAACCGCATAGAAGTGTTACGTAAAAAACAAAACTAACGCAATCCCGTTAAATTCATATAACTAAATTTAATAAATTGTAGGAAGAAATGTTAAAAATAAATTTAATAGTTTTATATAAGCGGTGAACGAAATATTTGGTTGTTATACTACATAGCAGCAACTGAAATTTATAAAATGGGATAGAAATTTCAATAACTCCATTATTTGCCTCTTAAAATAAAAGTTTATTTTATAAATTTGAAGTATTCCTTTTGTTAATACAAGTACTTATAGGCGAAACTTGTGAATCAAAATAATGCTGCTTTTGATTTATTTTATATTTTGATACAACTGCACTGGAATTTTCTATTCAATAAGAAACTAGTTAAGTGTTTAACAGAAATCACTGAATTTAATGGAGTTTCACTTGGCATGAAATCAATGAGTGAGAAGGCTTTCTGATCCTAGAAATCGCTTGTGAAAACCTACATCCTTAACCTTCTTGGCTTTTAGCAACTGCTTGAATGTTGTTTAAATTCTTGATCAACGTTTATTTTCAATAATTTTATGATAGATTTATGTATTATCATCAGCAATAATACGATGAAGAGATTTTGCTTAGACCGATGAATAAAGGCATTTATCTTCCTTATTCAAGAAGTCCATTTGGCACAGTTTTTTTCCCATGTTATTAACCAATAATTTTGCATTGGATAGATAACGAATTAACTTAGTACGACTTCGACTTTCAAATTGACTCATTTACGTAATGACAGCTTCATTCTTGAGGGGATCACCTAGGTGAACACTATTCATTTTTTTTCTTCCTTGTATAAAGTAAACGAAGTCTTGTAATCCCCAAAAAATTTCGGTTTTCAGATTTCAACAGAAATATCCGTTTTGACCATCCCTGAATTCACTTTGACTAGTTTTGGCTTGACGTCTGTATGTACATATTTATCTCGCATAACTCAAAAACAATTAGCCGTAGGATGTTGAAATTTTGAATTTAGGACTGTTGTAAGATCTGGTTATGTACCTCCTTTTTTTATTGCAATCGACTGAACCAAAATTGCTCAAAGAAGGCCCAAATCCAAAAAAATTTGAATTTTGGACTTTTTATTAATTGCAGTAATAATAATCCCTCATTGAAAGATTTTTAACGATATATCATAAAATAAATGGTATTTATGATATTTTATAAATTAAACTAGAAATTTAATTTATAAAATATTTGGATCTTACAGGGAGAAGTCACATCGGTTCGAATCAGACTTCATCCCCTTTCTTTCTTTTTTTTTAATTTAAATATACTGATTTATTAACATCTGATTGTAAAAAAAATATTTACGATAAATAATAATTCAATAATAAAAATAAAAAAATCTGATGTGGACACCAAATGACTTCCTTAAATTACATGTAACCAATTATTTAAAATTAAAAGTACATAAAATTTTATTTCATTATGCAGTCAGATGTTAATAATTGTTATTAATAAATCAATCTGTTTAAATAAAAAAAAAAAAAAAAAAAAAAGTTAAAAAGAGAAATGAAGTCGGATTTGAACCGATATGCTTTCTTTTAAGATCCTAATATTTCATTAAAAGTTTATTTGGCTACAACTCTGGAACCAATGAAAATCAGTACCACTTATGAATAAATCGTCGAAAAACTGTCAATAACGGCTTATTACTGCAATTAAGAAAGAGTTTAAAATCGAATGAATTTGGATTTTGGACTTTTCTGGACACTTCTGGTCAAATCGATTGCAATCAAAAAGGGAGGTGCACAACTATGTTACAAGAGTCCTAAATCCGAAATTTCAACATCCTAAGGCTAATCCCTTTTTGAGTTATGCGAGATACATACATACGTACGTATGTAAAGATGTCACGCCGAAACTGGTCAAAATGGATATTTCCGTTAAAATCTGAAAACCGAAATTTTTGAATGTCTATTAAATTGCAAATGCAGATTTAAAAAAAAATTAAAAATACATAAAAGTTAATTTCATTAATAACCTTTGATATTTTTTCATGTGAATCTTTACTTCGTACAAGGAAGGTAAAAAAAAAAATTAAAAAAAAACATGAAAAAATATCAAAAGTTATTATGAAATAAAATTTTATGTATTTTTAATTTAAAAAAAAATCTGAAAGTGCAATTTAATAGACATTCAAGGAAGTCATGTAGTGTCCACATCAGATTTCATTTTAGTAAAATTAGTAGAAAATGAATTTCATTGTTTATTCCTTTGTGATCGGACACAGTTAACACTGTGTCTGTTTCACCAATTAAATAACCATTCTACTGAAATATATGAGAGTTTGGGCACTCATAAAATTGCATACGAATACTGCCATATTCTGGTGTGCTATGATTCAGCATGTCCTCCTCAAGCACTATTTGACACATTTACTACATATTCATTAATTACAGATACTCAAGAATTTTTTCTATTCTAGGGAGTCGCGATACCTGTAGATTTTCTAAACCATGTAGTAGTCCAGACTACAAAAAAGGGCTGATATAGCAGCTAAGATCTTAGATGAACTCTTCATCAAGTAAGTTACCCATTCCGCATTGTTCATTAAATTTAACCTTCGAAGAGGAATGAAGGTAGACTTCATTATGGGTTGATTCCTCCACCTTTTTCATCCGGAATGTTTCAAGTTAAATTCCAGTCTAGATTATCATATTTTTAACAAACTAAAAATATATTTTAATGTAATACTTCAAGGTTATTTGATGAATTAAGTAGTTTAAAAAAATATCTTAATTTAAATTTATACGAACTCAATGTAAACATTCAAAGAATGTTTCACGTTGATACGAAATATCTAGGATTAATCCAGTATTTATAGTTTTTAAAAGAATAAATAAGTTAAATTTATATTATTTGTTAAAATCATAATATTATGATGTATTTATGTATTTATTCAAAAATTTCGTCAAATTATTTATCATATGACGACAACAGAGGTTAAAAATCATTAATATTTTGGTTTAATCTTTTTGATAAACCTAAATTACCTAAGACATTTTCGTGACTGTATCTTTACAAAAATGATTAAAACTTTTATTATCTTTCCAGTCTGCTGACGTCAGCCTTTCTCATGTAACAACTAACTTTCATTTTTACCCTCAATTTTATTGATTACTTTTATACTGTATACAGTAATATTTACACAGTAACAGAGTTTTAAGTTATAAAGAACATTCAGTTTTACCTTTTGATTTATTATTGTGATCTGTGAAAGAATGGTCATATATATTTTTATACATAACAATTATGTTAGTTAACAGTAAATAATGAAATATAAATTGCTTTTTGTATGTATTTATAGTTAATAATTTTAAATTAATATTTTTCTATACTAATTTAACAGGGGTCGAATAGGCAATAAATCAATCTATCTTATAGAAAACTAATAACTGTCTTATTTTTCGTAATCTAGAAAAATACACAGAAAAAAGATTGTATGAAGATATCCGTATAAAGAAGTATGTTATCTCATTTCCGAAAATTGTATGGAAAATAGCGTTGCCACTTTACAGGCGTGATAAATGAGTTAAGGACATTAATCTCTTAGTCCTAAAGGGTAATAAAAAAATTTTTAGAACAACGTGGAGCAGAGTAAAAAGTAGGGTTAGAATGTACTAAGAATAAGTAGAACTTGAAATGCTACACAACAGTAAAAATAAGACAAATTATAACTTTAATAAAGCTACCCAATGAAATCTATAGCAGACAAATTTTGTATAGATCAAAGCAAACAAATATGAAAATGTAAAAGGTGTCAAAGCCAACTGAAAGATTGGATATTATGGAAGCTAATCTCGTTTACATAAATCGAAAGTAGTAGCAATATTTTTTTATAATAAACAAAATACAAAAAATATTTTTAAGTCTTATAATTTATCCCGGTATTTTTTATTATTTGTAAGCATTATTTATTGTTAATTCTCAGAAACAGTAAAATTTGATTTACTTATTTTTTTTTTAAACATCGATATTTTAGTTTACCTTATTTTACACTTAAAAATCGTTCAGTATACAATTATAAAATAACAGCAACTTGTATCTGTTAATCACAATTTAGCAAAGTAAAAAATCATTTTTTCGCTAGAATATAAATCAGCCCTTCATAAAAAGTAAATATTTTATTTATTGTAAAAAAAAAAGCTATAGTATTTAATGTGTAATAGTAATATACAACAAGGTGATTACAACATAAGGTATACATGCGCTGAAAGAGACTGTACCACTCTTTATAAGAATATCATTATCTAGTGATATTACTAGTGAATATCACTATCACCTATCTAGTTAATTGTAATAAAATAAATAAATAAATACGGCTACTAGGTCTGGAGCACTTTTTCTTTAAATAACTGTTATATTGCATTAAAAAGAATAATTTATATTTATATTTGTGTGTATGTTCCCGTAAATTCGTGTACAAATTATTATTTAAATTTTTGTAGGATAGAAATTTGTGTTTTTTATTAGTTTGGTCAGTTTTGAGATATTAGCATTTGTATTATAAAACAGATCAAAGTAGATGTTAAATGAATTTAGTTTTTCATGAAGAGCTATGGAATTAACTCACTTGAATAACAGTATTTATGTTTTAAAATATGGGTCTAAATTCAGATCACAATTGAAGAATTTTTTAAATCAAAACCTACAGAATAAAACTATTATAATATAGTTGAGCATCAGTTTTCAATGAAATTATTTCACTTAATGAAAAAAATTTAAACCTCAATAAACAAAAATTAAATCAAAGTTATATAAACTATGGATGATTATTCTGTATAATTTTCCTTAATATTTAACGATAATTATCCAATGATAAATTTTTTCAAATTTATCTTTCTACCTTACTCCCTCAAACTCTAGAGAACAGTTGCATCTGTTTCCAAATATCAGATATCAAAAGATTCACCTCAATTAAATGAGATTCACTGCATATCTATCTCGTCAATATGTTGAGTACCATCAGCCATTATTTTCAAAACGTCATTTACTCATAGCCACCTTTGAGTCATTTAAAAATGCACAAAATAATACCCTATAATATTATATTAGGATTTACAATATATTTAGTTTAAAAGCCTGAAAAGAAAGTTTTTTTTTGAAAATCATAAGTGTGGTATAAAATGAAAACGGATTTCTATTACATAATTTCAATTAAATTCGTAACAACTTATTTTTACTTCATTGTACGAAGTAAAGGAAGTATTAAGATCACGAAAAATTTCGGTTTTCAGATTTCAACGGATATATTCGTTTTGATCATTTTTGAATCCATTTTCACAAGTTTTCCCGTGACATTTCTAAATACGTACGTACGTACATATGTGGCATGACTCAAAAACGATTAGCTATAGGATGTTGAAATTTCGGATTTACGGCTCTTGAAACATCTAGTTGTGCACCTCCTCTTTTGACTATAATCGACTGAAGCTAAAGAGCCCAAAATCCAAAATTAAAATTTTAAACTTTTTGATAACTGCAGTAAGCTCTCATTGAGAGAATTTCAACGAAATGTAATAAATTGTACTTATTTTCACTGGTTCCAGATTTATAGCAAAATTTTAATCAAATATTTGGATCTTACAAGGGAAGGCACATAGGTCCGAATCAGAGTTATCACATTTTTTAACTTTTTATTAACATTTTTTTAACTTAAATATATTAATAATTATTAACCGTGATTTAATTTTTTTTTTTAAATCTCCGGAACCACCGTAAAGGTATGTCTTCAGAGTATGAGATGAATAAATTTTAGCGTGTGTGAAATGATTCGAATCCGAGAAAGGCCAAGACACTACCATTCGCGTCACGAAGGCCAGCATAAAAAAATGTTTACAATAAATAATAATTCAATAACAACTATAAACAAATAAAAAGAAAAAGTCAGAAGTTATTAGTGAAATAAAATTTTATAGACTTATAAAAATGTGTATCTGTAATTTAATAGGCATTATTACATATGTGTATATGTAATAAATTTAGCGAAATCTCTGACTATTTAATATTAATGGAAAAATTATAATTTAGAATCGTATTATTTCTGGATTTTGAGAACAAGGAAATCGTGTACTGTCCACATTAGATTTTTTATTTTTAAAATAAAAATTAATATGAAAGTTTAAAATTATATAATTTACGAGGAATAATCATGAAAAAACTTTTTAAGTTATTTAATAAATCATTTATGGATTTTACTTTCGTTAACTTCATTAATATAATTCGAAAATTTTTCTTTCTTACTTTGTGTTTTTTTTTTTTAGAAAAAGTTTGGATCGTTTTCTTTAAAGAGTTACCAGTGACTTAATTTAAATTTATTTAAAATTATCTATAACATTAATCTCCATATAATACTTTATAAATTTCGTGGTTTAACATCTGATTTTAATTAAATTTAGAATATACGTAAAGCTAAAACAGAATAAACAAATTAATTGAAATTAATCGTTTCAAAAGCATTAGTATAAAACTTAAAACCAGTCATAAGTTGCGTGATACATCAACACCCGATTTCGATGAAATATACAGTATTATATATTTTATATAAACAGTACTAAAACGACATTAAATTTAATAATAGCTTATCAAATTTTAGAAATTTCGTATAAAAATTTATTTTCGTTTGTTTTTGTTTCTTCAATGAAATTAATTAGGGCTCTAATCAAAACTAATGTGTGTAATATCTTACAGATGCCATAAAATAACCAGTTTTATTTGGTTATCAAAGATAGTTATTTCTATACATGAGTAATGTAAAGATTAAATTAATTAACAAATATAAAAATAATTTGTTAATAAATTAACAAATAGGGAATATAGACGAATGGTGCGACAGGAGGCATGGAGAGGTTGACCTTATCTATGCCAGGCATTGACAGGGCATGGTATTTTTGGAAGATATCTACACCGCATAAGTAGACGAAATACACCTGAATGTATTTTTTGCCAAAATCCTATGATTTGACACCGGAACATATATTTTACTGTCCTGCGTGGGATAATTATAGATTAAGATATGGTACAGTATATCAGACCTCACACCAGTTAATATAGTTCTAGCTATGATTCTGAGGATATATGGAAGGCTGTGGTATCGTTTGTAACAACTGTCCTACTTAAAAAGAAACCGAGGACCGAAGACGGGGTTATTAGTTTTTAAAAAAATGAAAAAAAGACCCAAACCGGCGGGAGCACATTCATGTGCACTCCGTTTTGATTGGGCAAATAAGACAAGACCGAGACCCGGCCGTCGGGGGCGGGGGCTGCGGACGGCATAGCTGGATCTGGCATCCCCGTTCTCGGCGGTTAGAGGCTAAAGCACTTAAAAGTAAAAATCCAGACCCGGTGGGCTGACCTGCTGTACCGAATTTACAGCCGGTGCGTGGGGGAGACCCATTAGAGGTAAGGACACTCCCCTGGGTTGAGCAATACTTAATTGTAGATCCCACTCAGGGAATTAACAAATATACATGAAAATTAACAAATATACATGAAAAAAAAACAGAACAACTCATCGAAATCATAAAAATAGGAGTTTACTTAACTTCTGAATGGCGTAGTGCTTTTACTACTAGTTTAACTCTCATTATTCTATTCTGATCTAAAATAACGTAAAGGTTAATCAAAGTTGAAGGTGAAATCATTATTTTTAATAAATCTATAAACTCTACATGAAAATATAATTTAAATTTAATCACTATAAGCACTTAAAATAAAAAATTTAGAATTAATTCTGAAATAAAAAATCACTTTTATATATTCAATCAATTGTTTAATAAGAATGAAATAATTAATTATATCTTCGATACAGGTGTTGATATAATTCTTACAAAAGATAGACTATAGTGTAGAGTTTTCATAACCGGGTGTTATTTCATAATTTATAGCACCCCTCTTGAAATTAATTCCTAAAGTATCAGTATTAATTAAAGTTGATAATGTAAAGGTAGGTAAATATTAATAGCTTGGACTCCGATATTAAACTACACTACAACGTAAATTACATTTAAAATTAGATCAATTTTGAATACAAATTTCACATAAATTTTATGACAATTATTAAAACGGAAAAGGTTCCAATATTCTAACGAAACTTTTAAAGCATGCAGAGAAAATACATTTTAAATATTACATTATATTTCTTCTAATTTAACACAAACTGTTTCATATAAATTAATCATTTGCCTAACATGCTTCTAATTTTAAAAAAATTTCTAAATAATTTAATTTATTTTAGTTTCTCTCATGAAGGTTTTAAAGTCATATAGTTTATAAAAGTAAAGTTAAAATATATTTAAAAAAATCGTCACTTCATTTTTTCTAAATATATAAATCTATTCAAATAATTTTATTTGAAATTAATATAGTGTATATTTGTGATAAGAATATTATAATCAAACAATCTTCAATCAATCAACTGTTTGTAAAAGTCTAACAACAGGAGAGACCAAATAGAAAATTTCGTACTGGATTGTTATTAAAACTATTTTTAACATCAATCAAAATATGTAACATAAACTATCAATAATAATAATAATATCAATAAAGAGCATCAATATTGATTGATATCAATAATATCAATAAAAAGTAAAATATTCGCCACTGTTCCTAAGCTGAAGCAATATGAATTTTCAATTAGCGAAACTATGATTTCTTGAATGAATCATTCTAATAAAGGAACAATTTTTTTTTAAGAAAAACAACTTTGGTTATAAGTAGTAGTAAATACTCGTAAAATAAAAAAATTACTTTATTTATTTCAGAATACAATTATATACTTTTATCGTACAAAATACTTTAGGACGGGAGTAAGTATGCTACTCAACGGATGAAAAAGAAATTTATCTTAGGATTAGCCAAGAAGGATCAAGGAAAACGGTTTAAAACCCTGATTAAAGTAGCTTTATAAAGTAAAATATTAATGAATAAAAAACGATAGGATGTAAGGAACTTCAGATCGTTTGAATATTTATTAAAGATAAAAATCAAAGGTTAATAGGTAATAGGGTCCTTCTTTTTACTACTAATTATGCTGTAAACATGAAAATAGTTCTCTTCGTCTCGTTTAAGTCAAAAAGACCAACTTATTTATTTATATATATATATATATATATATATATATATATATATATTACTCATTTTTTTCGTAATTCAGAAAAAGCTTGGCGTTGAAGAATTAATTTATGTATTCATATTCAAAGTCTGATAATATATTTTGCGAGTGAAGCCGCGGCTGGAAATGCTAGTGTGGAAATCGATAGATCGCATGCGCTGAATGATTACTTACGTTTCCCGTCGCGATCAAGGGATCTTTAGGCCGTTAGGGCTCGTTTCACTCGCCCTTCCCATCTAGCCACGGAGCCCTACCCGTTGGACCCCATCATTAAACTCATGCTCGAGAAAACAATAGTAACAAATAAAAATTAAACCCTGTTCTATTTATAAAAAGTATCAGTGTATTGTGATTTCTTCAGAGTAACAGTTGGTCAGTACGATCCTTAACTTTGAATGATCTACGAATGTGGGTTTCAAAACAGTTGCTGTTATTTTTAAAATATTGTTTATAACTGGTAACCCGTACTTTGTACGGATAGAAATGTATTTTGCCCGGTTCGTATCGTTAACCGACAATCATCACTAGGAAGTGACCGTACTTAGTTTCTTTTTTTTTAATTACTTTTATTTTTTGTTTTTTAGTCAAGTAACCAGAGGCAGATGCAGCTAGTTTTGTCGTAAATACAGTAACAGTTGAGCCACCGTATACCGTCGAAAAATCGAAATTTAAAAAATCCGAAATTTTTTTTTATGTTTATCTGAAAGTTATTTGCAAGCCTCAATTTAGTGAATATCTCGTTTAGTATAGTGGGAAATGCGGTAAATTTGCTATCATAGTTCAAATTAATTTTTACCATTCTTAACTCATTCAAGGTTGAATTTCAAAAAATCTAGAAATAGGTTTTTAAATATTACATGAAAATTACACGCACCAAAAACCAAGTTGATATCTTTATTTGTTATCGAGAGATTAAAAAAAAGCAACATTTAAAAAAAAAACTCAAAATCCAGTTTAACCATTTAAACCAAAAGTTTAAAAAGAATAAAAAAATTAGAAATAATTTTTTAGATATTTACATGAAGATTATATATACCAAAAATCAAGCTGATATTTACAATTGCAACCGCAAAAAAAAAAAATAGAAAATTTCATTGTTACTCCATTTTAACCCTTTAAACTCGGATTTTCAAATCCTTTTCTTAATGTGCTCTTATGCCGTAAAAAGAACATGTATAGTGATTTTTATCAATTTATCTTCAGTAATTTTACTGGGCGTTGATGAAGCAGTCAATCAGTCACTCAGGACATGTTCTTGTACATATAAATATAAATTTTTAACAAGATTGCAGACTAGTAACTCCATTAATCTATTGTGGTCTAGCTTTTTGAAGTACTGAATTTTTTATTCATCTTAAATCGAAGTAGTAAAGATATATTGTTGACATTTAAAGATTTACAATGACCATATGACTTGCTTGTACGAAAATCCCAAAATAATACGATTCTAAATTATAATTTTTGATTTATATTAAATAATCAGATGTTTCATCAAATCTGTTACATATATAATAATACTTATTAAATTAAATATACAGATAAAATAAAATTAAAAGTCCATAAAATTTTATTTCACTAATAACTTCTTTTCCTATTTTTATTATTATTGAATTATTATTTATTGTAAACATTCTTTTACAATCATGGGTTAATAAATATTTAATAAATCAATAAATTAAATTAAAACTAAAAAAAAGTTAAAAAAAAAAAAGAAAAAATTAAATGAAGTGTGATTGGAATCGATGTGCCTTTCCTTGTAAGATCTAAATATTTCATTAATTAAAATTTTGTCTGATTATTACTCTGAAACCAATGAAAATAAGTACCACTTATGATATATCGTTCAAAAGACCTCAATGAAGATTTATTACTGCAGTTAAGAAAAATTCCAATATCCAAATTTTTTCTGGATTTTGGGCTTTTTTGGACACATTTTATTCAGTCGAGAATGCAATCAAGAGGAGAGCTGCACAACTAGATGTTATAACAGTCCTAAATCCAAAATTTCAACATTCTGCAGCTAATAGTTTTTGTGTTACGCAAGATACGTACGTAGATACAGAGTACCGAAACTAAACAAAATAGATTCAGGTATGGTCAAAATGGATATTTCCGTTGAAATCTGAAAACCGAAATTCTTTACGATTACAATACTCCCTTGTACTAAGGAAGTAAAAAATACAATAAAAGCAGTTAGTAGTCTTTCTAACCTTGATATTAGGAATAAATTAAGAGTCTATATATAGTTTAATTTATTTCATAAAAAGCAGCTGAACAGTACGTAAAAATGCAAGTTTCTTAACAATCATTTTTCTCAAAGAAGAACTAGAACCTTCCAAATTAATGGCTGATTATGAAGATACTAAAAAAAAAAAAAATACAAATTAAAAAATAAACTCAGTGCAAATTAAACATTTATCGATATATTTATTAGTAATGGTTTTCTAATATAAAATAATTGTTTAATTTGATTTAAAATTCTAAGTTTCTGGAAAAATCTCTTTAAAATGACCCTGTATTCTATTAAAAATAACGACAGATATTTTAAAAGAAAGTTACTTATTGTAATGGATACCATGATTTGACTTCGGAAAATTTCGACATATTTTCGCGTTTTACAGCCCACAGACCCCAAAACCACTATCAGTTCAAAAGTTTATATTTATATATATATATTTCACGTTCATGTCGGTACGATAACTCTGATATCATGATATGTAATTTTTTTAATTACATATTACGATATGTAATTTTGTGCCAATCACTTTCAAATTGATACATAAAATATAACGACCGAAAATTTCGTTCAAGTTTGTTAATAGACAAAATCGGACATGGGAGTGGAAATGGGGGGCTATTTCGATAAAAAAAAAATATCGCTATAACTTTATTATTAAGTAAAATATCGAATTCGTTTAAAGTTACCACTATTCTTTGGATAAGAGCCTAACACTTTTCTAAGAAAAATTTTTTGATATCGCCAAACGTTATCCCAGGGATAGAAAAATTGGGGTTTCCAAGATAAAAAAATAATCATACCTTCCTTCATAGGCACAGTATCGAATCGGTTTAAAGTCCTCTAAACATTTACTCAGTCTAGAATGTTAGAGGACAGTTAGTTATCTAAACTTACCTAAAACTTTTATCTAAAACAAATTTTGATTTGACCAACCCTTACGGCAAGGGATGACTAAAATGTTACTGGAATTGTAAGAAGATGGGATTTGTTTCATATTATACTATGTTAAGCAAAAACAATTCTTTTTTCTGGTTTGAAGAAGTCGCTTATTTTTAAAAATAAGCGTCTTTACAACGAA
Organism: Zanna intricata; assembly: GCA_010016005.3. NCBI lineage: Eukaryota > Metazoa > Arthropoda > Insecta > Hemiptera > Fulgoridae > Zanna > Zanna intricata. The sequence continues at coordinate 1,928 of JAAAKQ030135391.1, read as the reverse complement.
CTGTTCGTTCGTTATTAAATCCAATATATTTGTATGTGAATACTTTTTGCCTCGGATTTTAATTTTGGATTCGAATTAAGCATCAATAGACGGTTACAATAATACATAATTGGCAGCGATCGGGCGTCGGATTCATCACAAAATGGTTACAAAAATTAACGTTTTGTAACAATAATTACGCAATATCAGTATAAGCTATCAACTTAATTCAAATGCACAAGTGTAAGGTGTACTAAATGGTACAAATATAAATTTTTTAAGTCAACTGTAAGACCCCGAATGGCGGAAAAACTAATTTTTTATTAAAAAATAAATTCCATAAAATGCCATGAATTAATAATTGAGAGAACAGTAATAATAATAATAATAATAACAGGAATGTTCGTTCGCCAAAGCCTTCATCGATAACTTGACTTTTTCATTTTTTTTTTGCCAGCCTCCGTGACGCGAGTGGTAGCGTCTCGGCCTCTCAATCTGAGGTCCCGGGTTCGAATCCCGATCAGGCATGGTAGCATTTTTCACACACGTTACAATTCATTCATCACATCCTGAATGAAGATATACCTAACGGTATTCTAGAGGTTAAACAAAAAAAATTTTTTTCTTTTAGGTGGAATAGATAAATAAATGATATTATTATAATGACATTTGTAACGAACTACGGGGATATATACAATAGTAAACAACACTATGTAAATTTAAAATGTATTTTTAGCAAAAAAAAAAAAAAAACCACAAGATATTTTAAATTTATTTATTACTCGAAAAGAAGTTGAATGGATTCCCACGTATGTGTTTATGGATGCTAATATCAGAAAAAAAAAGAGAAAGTAATAATAAAGAGTGAGTGATGATGAACCAATTTATAAGAAGGATGTTGTTATGGAAAAATGAAATTTGATTAAGAGTTTCCGTTAAATCATTAATTAAAAGGTTTCATCCTTCTCAAACAATTCTCACGGCAACCGAGCAGAATAGAGGCCTTCGGAGGAGTGGAATAACAAAAGAATGGATGGGTGGGTAACTGTTAAATAAGTAGGGGACAATCAGACGGATGTTTTATTGTAATTGTAGTTATTTTACAATAAATAGACTAATTTCACTATTATGATGTAGTTTTATTATAATATTATTTACGTACAATAGCTTCTAATACTAATTCTCTATGATCACAACAAAATGTTTCTTTCCACAAGTTTTATATTAGTTTAGGATCAGTGTAATTTAGTGATCAAAATAATGCGGTATTATATAAATTTAAAAATTTAATTTACAGCATAAACAAATTAATTTTTCAGAAAAAAAGCGAAAGAGATTTGGCGTATACCAGTTAAGCCAACTTAATACTTTACCGCTGCTAACAAAATTTTATTCAGTAGGTAACGTAATTAGAAGAAAGAATTGCGGCAATTTTTGAGCTGATTACTAAAAAAAAAAAAAAAAAAGTTGATCAATCAGAACGGTAATATAATTAGCGGTCTCAAATGTGTTAATTAACCAATTTTTATTTAAAAAAAAAAAGTGATGTAGACACCGCATGACTTCCTTGGATGCCATTAAATACATATATTTTTTATTACAAATATATATATATATATATATTTTTTTTTTTTTGTTATATGTATATATATTGTTATTACTGAATTATTATTTATTATAATTTTTTTTTTCCAAACAGAAGTTAATAAATTAATAAATCAACATATTTATATACAAAAAAAAAAAAAAGGAAATGAAGTCGGATTCATCCCAACCCCCGCAGGGGAAGAGACCCACCAAATGACGATTCCGGTCGCCACACCACCCCTCCCGTTCATAGCCCTGAGGGGCTTTACCGGGAGTGGTCTTATTGATCTTCGTACTGATTACATATCTCAGTCATCAGCCAGGCCTCGGTCGGGATACCCCCGATGCAAATGCCGCGGTCG
>JAAAKQ030135390.1:42523-54517 GCA_010016005.3 Zanna intricata | reverse complement strand
CACATTTTTTCAATTGTTTTCATTTTAAATATTTACTTATCGGAAATATTAAATAAAAAATAAATAAAAATAAAATTTTACATTATTTATCAAAAATTTGGTACAATAAATCTTTTCAGTCCTGTTACTTAATTCAAATTTCAAAAAAGTTTAAAATTTTCAAATTTAAGACGTGTGTATAGTACAACGTCTGTCGGATCCAATGTATATAGATGTATGTATACGTATAGATGTATGTACGAGAAGATATAAAAGTAATTTCAATCTGCAGTATATCCAACAACAGAAAAATGTAACCATATTTCATTTACCTATTATTACTCACAGTTTTTTTAACTATTATTACTCACAGTTTATAGCCTTTTTTTTTTAAATCATACTGAAGAGAAAGAAAATGTTGAAGTTAACACCCACCTGCAATAAAAAAAAAATTATAAATGAGGAGTATTATTTATTGATATCATTAAATGGAATTATAAATATAAATTATAAAAAATTTAATATATATATATTATAAATTATAAAATAATTAAATGGATTAGAAGTAATTATTAAATATACTGTATATATTTTGATAACACTAATTATAGTAATAATATATTATATTAATTTATGCAGTAAAAAGAGGATTACGCCACATATAGTTACTGATGGATGATAATAAATTTTATAGTGTGTGAAAATTTCCATGCCCTGAGCGGGATTTAACTCGGGACCTATGGATGAAAGGCTAGGACGCTATCAACCCGCCATGGAGGACGGCATATGATTTATTAATCAATTATGTCATTATATTACGAAGTAAATATATTAATTCCTGTAAGAACAGAACTTCTTTTTTAATTTAATAAAAACTTTGAATATAAATGTTTTTATGCCTATATTTTTGAACTTAAAATATTTACTTCCTTGATTTATGTATATAAATTAAAACAAATTTTATAAAACTGTAGAATCAGAAGAAAAATTAATTTTATTTATCAGTGTAAAAACAACCAATAAGATATAAAACAAGAAAAAAAATAAATAAAAGTGATTCAGGAATTTTTTTCGTATTTTATATGCATATTCCTATCATCAAAGTAACCAAAAATTTTCATCTAAAAATTAGTTAGGAATCGCTAGTTCTTGAGCTATGCTAGCGAAAACTTTCCCCCAGATTTCTATTCTAAAAATTAAAAAAAAAATGTTATATTAAAAACTGTACGGTCACAAATTATTAAGCAAAATTAATGATTTTTAAATGTAAACCTTAAGAAAAACTGAAAAGATGGAACTATGCTTATTTAGGAGCAGCTTATTTAGTAGTTCTCTTTCCAAGAAACCTGTTGTAAAACCTAAAAAAATGGAGTCGAAAATCACACTTTTCCAAGTCTGACCTAAATTCATTTTAAGTTACCGATAACTAAATAAAATATAAAGATAAAATTCATAAGGTAAAACTACTTATTTTTCTCTAGAATTTGATCTTTAGTTCAGACATGGATGAAATATTTCGCGAGCCATAAAACAAACTTTTGTAAACCTTTGATTGTACGAACGTTTTTCATTATTTTGATAAATTCAATAGCCTGTAAACTAGAGCAGAACTTCTAGAAACATTCTATATATAAAATATACAAATAAACTTTAGTATCGATATGTATACTTCAGTTTTTCAAAAACCGAAAACTATTACTAGAATTATCAGCAGCTAAGTATTAAAAAGAAAAGAAATTAATTTGTATGTTTAATATTAGGGCGGCGGCGGTGGTTACTAATTGTTCATAAACTGTTGGATTACTCGTTTTTATAGTACATGCTACAATTAACGATTAGAATAATGTAACAAGAAATATTGTAGAATTACAGTATAAAAAACCCAAGTAAATTTATTAAATAATAATTAATATAAACGGCGATTATATTAAAAATAAGCTCCTCGATTTATTATTTAAAATGTCTGATACATGCTAATAGGTAGGTCAGTGGTATTTTAATGAGAAATTAAAATATGATTCTGTTATCCAATTAAAGAAAAATAATAGGAATTACAAGATCTCGGAAAATATCATAAACAATTAAACAGAAAATATCTAATGAGTATACAAATACTATATTTTTTTTACCTGCAGTACTTTTTTGAATAACGAAATAATCATAATGCTTGTACATTAAAAAACATCATTTCAAGATACATGCCCAAAAATTTCAGTATATCTGAAGATGAATTTCCAAGCGTATTTTGTAAAAAAAAACAAAAAAAAAAAAAAAAAAAAAAAAAGTTTTCATATACTTTTTGCATGAAGCTAGAAAATGAAATAGTCTGATAGAAAATCACATGAGCGGGTTTTAAATGGTACAAAAGAAATGAGGTCACGAAACAAAATACTGTCTTAAAAGAGGAAGATGAATTGCATGTACACTACGTTATAGAATGCTGAATAAGGAATGAACGAATAAATGAAAAAATCGACCACAATATGAATAAAAGAAGAAAAAATAGCTCTAAGTATTAAAGAAAAATAATCTTCATATTTATTACTGCATACAGGTACCAAGGAAAAACCATATATAACAAATACCGATTAAACAAGAGTACAAAAAAGGAAGCAGTTTTTTATCAACTATAAAATGCATGTAAAAATAAACGAAAAATTACCAGAGAAATAATTTAAGTTTAAAAATATATATAAATCAACTAACAAATACCGTATATTCAATCTGTAATTTTGCACAGCATTTTTTATACAGCCAACAGCTGTTTATAAAAAAATGTTATTGTATACAGTGTAAAATACAATATTCTATACAGTATAAAAAAGTTATTGATTACAGGAGAAAAACAGAAAATTCTAAAATAAAAAATATACAATATCAAAATAATACAGATTCATAAATAGTGAAGTTCTCCATAGAAAATCATCTAAAAATTCCTAAATTAAGTAATTTTGTGGGCTTTATTATAACAATTTTTTTTTTGAAATCACTGTGTACGAGTAAATGAAAAAACAAAATTAATAGATCATCCATAAAATTTGGATCCAGTAAAAAAGAGGTAAACCAATAAGACAAAGTTATAAATAGAACAAATTTGAGCATTTTCTTAATAAATTTTATAAAGACTTGATGTGACCCATTACGACAGAATCATCAGATAATTCTATTTTATTCAGTTTTTTTTACAGTTGAACTGTCATATATACGCATGAAAAAGTCATTTAGAGAAAATTACTGCAACAATAACTGTAAAACAATTTCTACATTCTATTTTAATTGTTGTATAATGGAATACAATACATAAAACTACATCTATATACTCTACCATATTTGACGCATTATAAAGCTATCGGTCAGATCAAACACATTTGATCTTAACACAAAAAAGGTTTCATTTACTTTTTAAATAACTTATTACTTTCTTAAATTAAGAAAAAAATTTGATTAAGTAGATACACACATGTTGTAACCAGTGATGTAATAGGTAATATTAAATTTAAAAACAAATAATCACTATCATTTCACGAAAGAATCAGATTCTTAATCTAAAACGCAATGATTTTGTTTCTTATACCAGACTGTTAAATATAGCCTACAAATATGATTATCATATACGTGAGTTACATACAGGTTTAGAAGCAATAATGATGACTTTTATTAAAACCACCCGTATTAAATGAACTTAAATTTTACTAATTCTTACATGGATTATTTTCATGGTCATAGTATATATAGTGAAAAATTATTAATTCGATAATATTACAATAAGAGATGGGTTGAATGCACTTTTAACCGACACGGTTATACACCATTATTAAAGTGTTGATGTGTACGTATTTTCACCACAGGGGTTGCCCAGACGTTGTATGAACCATCAATAATATAGTTAAAATTTCTGAATTGACGAACGAGACGAGAAAGTGAGACAGAAAAGCGGAGAAGCATTACCGGCTTTAACCATAGTCTACCCTAGTAAAGTCAGGATATACAATTATGGAATTCTCAAGGATAAACACCACAACAAATTGGATGAAGGTATTTTTACATTACATTAAAGTCTCACGTTACAAACGCTTCTTGATCTGTTGCGCATTCCAACTTGAAAGCTCGACCATCCTACACATATTACTTAAAAAAAGGCGAATATACTGATGTAATAATAGAAATTGAAAATTATGTTTAATTTGTAATTGTAATTTATAATTAAAAATCATATAATATACTGATAAATAAAAAAATTCTAGGATTGTAACAAAATACAAGTATTGTACTCTGCTCCGAAGCTACCGATTATCAACTTTTGGAAGTAATTTTCCATAATGCAACCGAATAAAAAAGAATTTAAAAAAGTGCTTTTCTTTTTGATCTTAACTACACATAAAAATAATAAGTGTTCAGCAATAAATAACAATAAAAAATTAATCAGCTCTGCTTACCCGACGTGCAATCATTTTTATAGCAAAGGATTCTGCGAACGTTTACCAAACCAACCGAAATCAACGAAAAGGTTCCAGTCTGTTAATCATCTAATCGAGCACAAACGTTTTCATTACTAGTATTAGTTGTTAAATGTAATGAAATTATAATTTCATGTTTCTGTACACACACACACACACACACACACATATATATATATGTAAAATTTGAAATCACAGGATATCAATATCATTTGAAATCAAATGAAAAAATAAAAGAATCTCTCAATTTAGGCTTCGGTTAAGAGCCTATCATGTTTTTTTATCACTCCACAAAACGGTTGAATTTTTTATTTTTGTTTTCTTTTTAAAAAAATGTTACCCATACAGAAAGTAAAAAAAAAATTAAACTATGTTAAAATAACAAAAGGAAATAGCAATATATGTTACAGATTTTCACAAAGTTGAATTAATTTTGTGAAAATCTGTAATATATTTGGTTATTTTCTTGAGTGATGATGCATTTTCATCAAGTAAGGCTTCATCTATCGATTGATGTTAAAATAGTTTTTAATAAAAATCTTACAAAAATATTGTTATTTAAGCAGGAATAATAATACTGATTATTATAACTATAAAAATAAATAATTGGCATAAAATAAAGAAAATTTAAATCACTGCTAATTAGATCACGTTGGAAAATTGAAAATAATTTTATAAAACAACGCTGATGAAGAATAGAAAGAAAAAGGCCCTTAAAATAACAACCAAATTGAATCATTAAAAAAAAATTTAAAGCAAAAGTAGATAAAATAAAGAATTTATAATTCGAAAAGAAAATAATTTAAAATATTTTTAATTAGTCGAATTATTCAACAATAAATGAATGAGTACAATGATACAGATTATAGAGCACTAATATAATATTACAATATTAATAAATTAATGGAGCTACTTAAAAAATTAGTTAATAATGATAATTACTATATTATAAGCTACTCTTTTCGAATGGCTAGCTTTACAGGAATGATAAAACTAATTAAAATCAAATAAGATACAACAATAGTTTCTCCTCGTCCCCATTATGAGATAAGAAAATATTTAAAACAGTTAACTATATATATATATATATATATTTATATATAATTTAAATTATAAAAAGTTCCACAAAACCTTCATCCCCGTTTTATATACCGCTATTCACAAAAGTGCATCCTGTTTCATGCCTACTACTTATATATTTCTTTCAGGATAAGTCGGTTATGGGATGAATCAACACAAATAATTTTTTTTTTTATTTAAAGTGATATAAACGCAAGTAATAATTAAGTAAAATAATACATAAGAGCAACATTAAGCCATTAAATTTACAGAGAGTGTAAATAAGTAAATCGTAAATTTATTTGTATCTATTAGATTTTTAATCCACTTTTAAATTATTTAAAAGAAACTGTTAAAAAATATCTACATTTTCTGAATAGATACTTAATTAAGTTAAAAACTAAATAAATTATTTTCAATAGGTATTTATGATTTTATCGAAACGAGCAAAGTTCCGTTCGTCTTTATCAGATAAACAGAATACAAAACTTTTAATGCGAAAATGTTTTACTATTCAATAGATAATATCGAATTTCACAGCATTCCGGTAAACACGAACACCAAGTTAAAATATTCACCTTTTAAAGGTAGTAAAGTAGATATACGACTCTAACTCGTTTTCAAATATTCACGATGTTATAATACAACCATTTAATTAAAAATATTATATAAAATTTGTGAATTTTACACGTATCTCATGTTTAGTTTTTATCCTAAAAGCATACTAAAGCTACCTAAAGCTATCCTAAAAGCTACACAAACATTAAACCTACTAACTAAGTAGTAGTGAATTGAACTACTTAATATGTATAGGTGACAAAGTCTTGCACCTGAAAACTCATAATTATTATTACTACTAATTGGAAAATAAATCCAAAAAAGTAATCTCCTTTCCCACGTAACAATTAAAAATCGAAAAATATAAAAGAAGTAATACTTTAAAATAAAAATTTAATCTTTTTTTAAATTTATAAGGGTAAAATTTGATTAATTTTGATTGAAACTTTAATATTGTTTATTACAGTACTTAGGTCTAAGAGAATGGATATTATTATGCTTTTTTGCAACTTTTACTAAATTACCGTCCCATTTTAAAGCGAAAATTTATTTACAATTAAATTTAATTCATTGAAATAATATTACAAATGATGAGATTTTTTAATTAATACTAATTAAAAACCACTCTGAAATTTCAGCACCCTAATTTAGCACACGATTCTGCATTCCTAATTCCTGTTAATGTCTTACAAATTATTATTTTTGTTTTTTCCATTTATACCTTTTCCGGTCATTTCAACAAAAAAAATTTTTTTCTAATAATTTATTTATTTACAATTGGTTTCGAGTAAGTAATCAAAAGTACATATATATATATATATATACTCATACATTTAAACTTTATATATTTATAAATTTTATATATGTATATAAATATATACATATATATATATATATATATATATATATATATATATATTTAAACACATTCGCATTGGATAAGAGTTGATAGGTATAAAAGCAGGATTCACAAAGGTCTACCGAAAAATAAAAAAAAAGTGTAACATCATTAAGTAATAGACAAAAATAAACAGACATAACAAGCTGGAGATAAATGGAAAGAGGCTAGGCTCCTCATCTAGGCATAGAAAAATGCTCATCACATATGTGATATTGAACCAGCTTAACAGTATCTCAGATTCCCCCAAGTCCAGTACATTTAGGTGTTTCCGTCGCCGGACGTCCTCGCTGTTGTCTAGGAAATTAACTGCTAGAAAGTTCACATAATCTAATCTAATGGGATTATCTAATCGCTGTTTATGATTTGAACCGAACCGTTTGACCTCTTCATGAATTTCTTCGTTCATAAGAACCGCGGTGCCTCTACAACGGATCTCATCGTTTCTATTTTAGAAACGTCAATACCCATGCCTGACGTGATCTGTGTAACTATGACATATAACATATATTTTGTATACATAGTATGATACGTATAATTATATTTCGATAAAAATATTATTTATTGATCTATTTATTTAAAAAAAAAAAACTCTTTTTTACGTATTTATTTATGACATATTGTTTTATTTATTTTTAAGACAAATAAATATTCCATAAAAATGTTAGCTCACATTTTACTCAGCACATATCCGAAGACTACAAACAAAGAATTCCTTCAGTTACAATGCTGTTTTACCTAAACTGTTTTGCTGTTATTTCATTTCTTGTAGCAAATAAAATATAAACTGCTATATGACTTCGAACGAAAAATTATGTCAATTAAGGACTACCGAAAAATTCACAGTATCATAATTTCGATATTAAGAGACAAAGATACATTTTTTATATTCTATTCGAAAAATTGAAATGATGCTCATACGTAAAATGGAGAATTATACTATAATAAAAAGAAAATCATTAAGCGATTCACATAAAAGAATAATAAGTTAATGCTGTTGAATTTCAACATATTTTTTTGTTACGAAACGTCCTCACACATGTAACACATGTCAATGTATTTAACGACGTATTGAATCTCCTATCTGCTGATTCAGAAACTATTACGATAGCGTAGAAGAAAAATACAATCAAAATAATTTTTAACTACTTGCTTCTTAGATTATTCCTATTATTTATTCATATACTGTTTAATTACAGTAGGCATTTTATAATTAAGATAATTGTCGTAATGCATTCATTTTATTACTTTAATAAAAATAAAACAATAGTTATTAATTACGATGTGCTAATTAATATCTTATAAATAAAATCTGACGCTTTCAACAGCAACTAAGGAAGACTCCATTTGGAGATATGTTTCACGGTTAATCATTTTATTGGATATTTATGAGCACCCCATAATTCGAATGAAAACATTTTTTTTTAAAAAAGTATACCCTAGTTATTTAGTGGCAGTTTGGAGAAAAAAAATCAACCAGTTGGGGCGTATATTTCATCTGGTTATAGCAAATTGTTCTACCATTAAGTCCTACTTCTATTCTGACTAAAGGTAACAAAAACCTCTGTAAATTAAGGGACACCAGTACCTAGAAAACTCTTGAAGTAGTATCTTAGGCGAGTCTCATTTTTTTCTTTCAATCAGTAAAGAGTTGACTACTAGTACAGCCTCCTTTATCTATAACTGATCTCCAGAACTGTCTTTTAGCTATATGGTCACTCGATCTGAGCTAAAGTAGTGGAAAACCATAGTAATACTCCTTCGTTTGTGGTTTGATAGAGGCTGCTCAGCTTAGGAAATTATCCAGCCCAGGAATCCCTATCCTATCCGGTGGAAGAGCAAGAAGCCCAAATTCGAACTGAGGCGCTTACCAGTTAAATCTGAGCACTCCTAATTTGTATTAAGCGGTTCTTATGAACCGCTTAATACAGATTTCAGCGGTTCACAAGAACCGCTGAATTATTTCATGTTATTAGGAAGATTAATAGAATTAGTTGCCATAACACTCAAACATAACATAAAATAATTAAAACGTCTAAACAATGTAAAATATAATTGATGGAAAACCCAATGAAAAGAATTAAAAATATACATGTATACTTTTGTGCATATAAATATTAATAATAATAATTTCAACGTCACTATACGGTGGAATATAATCGCACGTCTGTCATAAGTCTACAAGGGAAAGAAAAGAGGATAATTTAATAATGACTGATAATTTACTGTCTCTAAATAAATATGACAATAATGTCTCGTTAAAAAGTTCGCGGTAATAAAAATCTATAAAAGTCTTAAGGTTCTTCTGCTGTCAGCATTATTTAGTATCGCTATATATATATAATGAAGGGGTGTATCATTCAATAAAGGTTTTTATTTAGACAAGTTTTATTCAACAAACAAAAGTTTTATTCTGAATGACATACTGAATGACTGACTTATTATCTATACATGAAATCGATAAATATAAAAAAAATTAATAATAATATTAATAGTAAAATAAAAATTCTTTTCAATGTATATACTTTTTCTTTCAAATCCCCTTTTTCAATGAAAACAAACAGGGTTCGAAAGGAAAGTGACGTTTTCCCTACTGATTAATATAACCTTCTTCTTATTAATTCATTTATGTTTTTTCTATTCTATTAACACTGACATTAATTTAAATTTATAATTTTTAGTTTAATAATTTGTTTTTCGTTTATTTATTATTTTTTTTATTAGATTAAAAGAGGTCATCTTTTTTTTAGTTTGGGGAAAATTACGCACCCCCATAAACGGGGCATTGTGAGGCTCGCACAGGTTCCGCTAGATGTAAATAAGAGTGTATGTATGCCTGCATCATCCCGACTCCAGTCCCGAGAGGTGACGCCGTCGAACGGCCTTTCCTGAAACCGAACTGTAAGTTGTTTAAACTGCCCTTTGCTTCAATCTTCTGATGCAGCTGACTCACCAGAAGGCGCTCGAAAAATTTGCAAAAACTGTTCACGAGGCATAAAGGCCGATAGTTTTGATGGGTCCAGCATCGCCAGAGTTCTCAATAAAAATCAGCCTGTCTAATTTCCAATTATCTGGGTTGAAACCATTTATGAGAATTCAGTTCATCACCTCAAAAACTGGGATCGGAGCGACCTCCACTACGACTCTCACTACCTCGGGGGGAATCTTGTAGGGGACCGAACTCTTATGAGGTTAAACCTTTTCACCGCTATTAGTAGCTCGTGGAGTTCAAATCGCGGCAAGCCCACAGCGACGATCTCCATTCCAGGAGCAGGGATGACAGAGGCTCTCGGAAAAAGTGATTCGTCCAGCCGATGACTTGTGCAGCGGTGAGAGAGGGGAGACGGCTTCCAAAGCGTCGCATGACAATTTTGAAACCGTCTTCCACACACAGTGATCTAACTCCTTACAAAGAGACCTCCACGTCTCCTGTTTAGCTCTTTTGATCGCCAGTTTGTAGCGATGGCGAACGGCCAGATAGTCATCGCGAGCAGGTCCTGTAAGAAGTTCGTCGCGCCTAACCTCTGGTATGTCCTGCACAGAGCAAGAAAATTCCTTCTCAACAGCCCCAATTCGGAGGTCCACCAATATGCACTACGGTTTGAGCGGTCATATGCCTTAATGACTCCAGCTCGTTTGCATTCCTCAAACAAAACGTCAATGAGAGCTTGAGGCATCGTCACTCCTATAAGTTTGACAGATTTCGAGACCCGTGTATGACCGTTGTTGACGGACGGTGAATTCAAGCTTCGACAATATAAGTCGATGGTCCTTTAAATTTTTTAGTGTTCAGAATACGCCATGTGATAGACTCGACATGGGGTGCGTTTAAGAAGATCAAATCAATACAACAACACAAAACACCCCTGAGAAAGTAGGCTCGTCGTCGCTGAAACATAGCAGATCCGTTACGCTGTCCAGTTCACTTAGCTAAACACCGCGTAGATTTCTCTGTGACTGTACGACGTCCAGAGATTTTGCGTTAAAATCCCTCACCATCATAATTTTTTGTCCTCTAAAACCAACGACACCGTTGAACAGCCCATCTAAAAAGTAAACATCCAGGTCTGAATTGGGTAAGTGATAACACGAAGTAACTATCGCCACCCCGAAATCGGTCCATACAAGACCCGGATCTCGCCCGGACCTGACCAGGGGAATTCCCGCATCAGAGAACCCAAGACATGTATCAGCTTTGCCGTCATTATCCCATTTATCGCCTATCCATCTACGGTTTGGCTCTGATGGCCACCAAATCTACGTTAAACTGGAGGCCCATTTGCCAGCAGTTATCCATGGATTGTGCACACCAGTTAGCGTTGAGTTGGAGTACTCTCATGTCTTCCTAACGCATGCGTCCTTCAAAGTTCTGTGGCCTTCCGATCCACAGATATATTACACTGCAATTATATTTTACACTGTAAAATGTTACTATCGGTAAGATAATAAAAATAACAAACTATTATCTTAATTATCTTGTAACCCTTTAGAAAACAACTTAAAAATAAACCGCAAAAAAAAGTAAAACAATTACAATGAAGCAAACTGCATAAATATTTTTATTTTTTGTAATATTTTTTTTCATTTACTTTGTCTAATTTTAATACAAATTTAAAATACATCAGTTATGAGATAGAAAAGGAATTTCGTACTTTATTTAGGTGTAAAAATTTGGACGTACTACCGCCTAAACCGTGAATAAACCGCCTAATAATTACTGCCTAAACGATAAAAAAACCATTTAAGATCACGTTAAAACGTATTGATCAGAGCCCTTTAACTCAAGGGCTCTGATCTATGACTAAAAATAGCTAAATCATATCCACTCTACTAAATCATCAACATATACACAAAAGAAAAGTATATGTGTCGAACAGATAATGCACAATACTCACATGGTTACTATAGACACAAGACACTTTAGGAACATTTACTCTGAACGTAACATTTGGTCTAGAACGTGTACTCTGTTAAACCTTCTAATAACACTCCCATTTTTTTAGAAGGTTCACTGCCAAGTGATTTGCGTGATAGCTAAGCCGA
>JAAAKQ030135390.1:30441-42423 GCA_010016005.3 Zanna intricata | reverse complement strand
TCTGTTAAACCTTCTAATAACACTCCCATTTTTTTAGAAGGTTCACTGCCAAGTGATTTGCGTGATAGCTAAGCCGAAGAACTTCGTACATTGAAAACTAAAACGTTATATTTCCTTCGTAATGGATCGTAATCCTAAATAATCCTGGATATCATTTTTCCTTGCAAACCAAGGTGCCTCTGTTATACAACTAGTTTATTATGATGTCGACAATGCTTCTGCTCTCGGTGCCCCATATTTCAATTTCATAGGCCCAAATAGGTTTTAGAATTATTACTTGAATTATAGAGCTAGACAAGGACAAATGAGAACGTCTGCCCAACAACCAGAACATTTCCTTGAACTTTATCTCAAGCTGTCGTCTCTTCTCTCTTATATGAACTTTTCACGTGTTAGCCCACTGGATCCACTGGACCCAAGGACTGTTATCTCTCTTCATGAGACTGTCAAATAATTCGATTTTGCTTGGTTAACGCGTATTCTTTATGTAATCAACCATCTGTTGATTAAATCTTACTCAGATTATAGGGGTCCTCTCCTGAATGGTTAGCAAAAACTTCCTTTTTTTTGCTGGTCGAATATCATGTTTCTTCAAGTCTTAATTTCCATTTTTTTTTTAAATTAAAATTATATAGTTTTTTAAACGTACTACTCCATACAAACGACAGCTTTGCTAAATTATCCCGTAAATATATATGTCAATAAAACGCAACGCTTCTACTCAACTTCAATTCAAAGCTTTTGATAAAATTACTTTACTTTTACAGAAATCTGAAAATAGTTTATGCACAGAGTTGATTTAAAAAAAAATAAAATTGAGTGGTTGCCACGCTTATGCCTTGTATATTGTATTTCGCTATAATAAACTCCATATATCGATAACTGAAATAACATTTCGATCAATATACTCGAATAACACAATCTAAATCGATTAATACATTCGTGCTGTAGAGCGACTAACTTAAAATTGCATCATGAATTGTCTTGCAACTTATGAATTCTAAAATATCCTTCTTTCAGAAAAAAAAATCAGTTGAATTTTATTACCCATGATATAACAGCAGAGGGAGGAAATGGGAAAAAATTCAATTCTTTTCTACACTACATACAACTTTCCTATACTACAACTTTTAATAAAGCGACTTAATAAAATTCAATATTTACAATACTTTTTGGATTTCTACACGTCGGGCTAATTGCAGTTTAAAATATTTTACGGTTCAAGGGGGTTATCATACTTTTTCAAACTAAAATGTTTAGTCCTGCCTGCCTTTTTTTTTCTTGATCATTCCATGCTGAAATCATTCCACTTCAAATTTTTCATAATACAAGAGGGTTTTAGATCAAAATAGGATAACAGTATACAGTTTCTTTTTATAGATTGCACATGACGGTGGTAATTATTGTTCAATGCAAAGTATTTTTAAGAGATTTTGTTTTAGAAACCTTACTACTTTATTTGTTGGGTGAATCAACTAAAGATTTGAAATTTTTTTTTTTTATTATTAATTCCTCGTATACATAAATCAGAAAGAAAGATGAAATTTTTGGTGAATTTCTCTCCAACGGATATTTACTAGCATTATCAATAACTATCAAGTAGTTACTATTAGTATAGTTAATTAGAGGAATAAAATATCGTTAATGGTAAACCTTAAAAAAAGAATAAGACAATATAATGAATGAACTAAAAGAATGAAGCTGCACTAATTATGTGTTTATTATACGTCTATAGCAAACATACTATAGAAAGATCCATATTCAAGTTATAAATGGTCACCTGGGCCACATCACACTATTTGTCAGCTACTAAACAAAGCCTGAATGGTAAATAAAGTAATACAAAAATCTCTACAGTTAATTAAAATTAACGAACACCATATAAAAGTAAGTGCATAAATTAATAACTATAATAACAGATGTTAATTCGATGTTCCGTTTTTTATTCAAAGATATTTTGTTATTTATTAAAATATTTTAACTTCTCTTATTAGCATAAAATAATAAAACGAAAAATAATAATAAATAAAGGTAAATGATTATTTTCAATTCTGGATAAGTTTTTTTTTTTTATTATAAATAAATAAATGATTATACATTTTAATGAAGAAGAGTTAACAATTTACATTATATCCGTCAACATATTTCTTGAAATTATATTTTATAAAAAAAGGAATAAAAATAAGATAAAGGACAGAATTACAGCATAAAGTAAATATATGACATCCGTAATGAGAACAGACGTTATAATTATACTCATTTGTGATTCTTAGAAAAGACAATGCAATCGAGTACCGAGTAAGGTTTAGTAACTCTGGTTTCTAATTCTGCTTCATTTCATCGTACAACCCCTTTCGTTCTTACAACGTCTTACTCGCGTATCTCCTCAACTTCCCTTATTCATTTGACACATCTGATAAAGTACTCTACACCCTTCAAGGTTTGCTTAACGAGCATTTCCGTTTCACCCTATAGCACACTCAATCCTATCAGAAGTCGGTTAAAAGTGATGTGTATAGTAAAGTCGACGATGAAGATAGTTTCCGAATTGAAGTAAGAACACATAACTCTTAAAATTACAACCCGACTGCTTTAGCTGAATCTGTTTTATAGATTACTTTAATTCAATGTGTGACATTAATAGATAACGATCACCCGACGAAATTTAATAAGAGTTCATTAAAGTTGAGAAGCCGAATTCATGTAATAACAAAGAAATGAATTTCATATTTCACTCAAAATACGAATATTCTAATCTAAAATATTTTTAATATTGAATAGCGATTAAATGAAATTATATGCACGTTAAATGGCAACGTCGAAAAAGTTACACAAGGTATTAATTTTTTATAAAATATCTAAAATTGCGGGTATAATATTTTCTTCTGTAAATCAGCATCTAGTGTTAAAATAATCCACTTTTATTGTAACAAAAACAAATCTTAAATTTTAAAACTAGAAGAACATTCATCAAAAAAACAAACTACACAAAGTATCAAGCTAACAGAGTCAATATAGCCCAACAAAGAAATCTTGTTACAGGTTAAAGTTTTTGCATCAAGATTTTGATAGTTGAAAATGATAATTCACAGACTGAACAATATTTCCAGATGAATATTTTTGAACACTGAAAAGCAAAATAACGGCTGTAATAGCAATGCTGTTGAATGAAGTTTTCAGAATATTTTTTTGGATAATGGCGGGTCAATCGGGATTTTAGATAATGCTTTACTGAATTTTTGTTATTTTTCTGTCGGCTGATAAAATAGTATTTTTGATTTCTGATACTTAAGTTTCCATAAAAATCTGAACAAATTAGTGCGTAAGTCGTCAAAACGAAAGCTTTTAATCGATTTCAATTACTAAGGAATGAATCGAAATATATGTTAGTCTTTATCATTTATCGTCAAGTTAACGTTCTATAATTTCCAGTCTGAAACAACCTTTTATTTATAATATACTTATTTACTAATTTTATTGTGACAGAAAATCACACAAATAATACAACTTTTTTATAACACAAGAAGTCAGATTTTTCAACTTCATTTAAAATCTGCACAGTATTATTAGCTTTCTATAAGTGAAATATGAAATAAGACCTGAAATTGCATTATAACAAGTAATTTAATGTTTATAACCAGTTTTGCATAACAAAACATTACTTCATTATTCTGAAATATTCAGATTAATGAAGTAATTAATTTTTCAGCTAATTTTTATCGCAATAAATGAAAAAGATTGTCTGCAGATAAGTTGGAGTTTAATTCGATAAAATGAAATCATTTATATAATCATGTAGTATAATTATGTAGTATGTTTTGGTTTAAGGAAATAATTGAAAATTAGACAGATTTTTTTTTTAACAAGATCGTTTTTTTTATGTAATGTTAAAATAAATGTTGCTGATAAATAATGTCTTGGTGTAATTTGTTATTATGTAAAAGCTAACGAAGTATTGTAAGCATTAAATTTTATGATAAAGTTCTTATAATATGTTCAATAATTCACATGCTTACAACATTACATAACGGTTCATCCCATAAGTCTCTCAAAAACAGCAATAAAGATTATATGAAAAATGAGGTTACTTTCTTAATTCCTCTTTTAACAGAACAATAAAAAACCCATACTCAGTAATAATAATAATTAAATTTTGTTTAAAGTAAGTTTCGTTCATAGTCACATTTGTATACCTGAATTATGATTAAAATAAACTGACTACTAATGACCGCTTTATGGATGGCACATATACTGGGTTGATTAATTTCACGAGAGTATTTTCAGTTTTTTACTTATTTAAGAAAACATGAAATACAAATATCTCGTTGAGGATTATCTCATTGGATTCCATTTTTAATTTTACGATAGATTTTGGGATTCAAAAGTTACGCAACCGAAACTGAATTTAATAATTATTTTGTATTCGACTTAGATTTACACTTCAATAATCTTATCTGAGTAAATAAAGCAGAAAAAAATTTTAAAATACTAAATTAATTTTGATTTTCTATTACGATAATTTAAACGATAAAATTATTCAATCAAAGGGTACTAAGTTTAAATTAAAATAAACTAACAGTTACTGCATGCAATGTCCCATATGCAACTATACACCTTCAACAGAGAGAGGCCCACTGACCTCCATTGAATGTGAATTAATTAACCCGCCCCCCTCCATCGGTATCACTGATCATGGCAAACACGAAACTTAGTTCTCAGCAAACGTACCATTCAGATATCATGCTATAAAAGCGTATAGATTAGAAGTATTTTTTTTTATTTTCATAATGTTAAAGTATAAAAATAAAAATAGAGAATGCATAAATAAAATTATTATAATTTAAAACAGGAATATTTTAATATTATTTCGTTTCTAAATAAAATTTCTCCAATTTTATGTAACATTTTTATAATCCAGCCCTCGGAAATTTAATGCAATTATTAAACATTATATCTAAATTATGTATAAGATACACTCGTGAATATTCAAAATAATTAACTGTAGATTGTTTTATAAAATCAATCTGTTAAATTAATAAAATCAGTCCAGGGGAAATGCGGTGAAAGAAAACACTGGAAAGTTTTAGTAAAATTAATCTACGTAAGAGGATTAGTAAGTAAAAAAAATAAAAAAAATAATACTACATAAAATACAATAGATTTGTTATAGAACACATTAAATGAAAAAAGGGCTGAAATAGATAGACCGTACAATGAAATTTTATTTGACTATCTAAATTTAACTTTTTAAAAGTACATTTAAGTACTTAACTTCTCATATACGCACGTGTATCTGAAGGTAACTTTTCTTCCAACAGCTGAACAAATCTCAATGAAACTTTGGCGTATCGTTCCACGAACTTCGTTTCATGTAAGTTCGTTAAAGAAAAACTGGCAAAAAGAGTTGAACAATCAAATGAACGAAGAACCCCACTCCTATCAAAAACTCAATTCCATATAGTTGTCAATATGTTCATTTTACAAACAAAAAAAATGACGAATAAAAAATTGTAAAAAAGTTTCTTAAAAAATTACCTAGAGAAATTTTATACTGTGACAAACGATTTATAAATTTATGACGAGAATTTAAGTTCATTTTTGCCATTAAATATAAACTTATTGCAAACGACTTAGAAGACCTACTTATCAAACTTTTATTTTTAAACGCTCGTTCACTAAAATGTATTTTTTATGCGATAAAAGGGAGCTTCCTAGCTTGTTTAACCAGATAACATGGTTTTGATAAAAAAACGTACCTAATATGTAACTGAAAGCATTCCGATGCCAATTTCAAATACTGAAATGCTACTGCCGTTTGGAAATAATAAGAAGCTGACCAGCAAAGATCCATAAGAATCATAAAGAAAATAACTTTGGACATACAAAAGAACTGTTTAATTGTATGCATAACAAAAGATTTACTATTAAAAGGGACGGATCCTGAACCGTTTCGCAGGTGAACAACGAAGCAAATTAATTCCTGATTTTACGGGACGATTTAGATGATAAAGGTCGGTTATGTTTCGTTTCACGGACCAAATCCAGCGTGCTGCATAAAAGATAAATTGTAGTCTATAATTCGGTAGTTTAATTAAGCCGGCGTTTATATTCATTAACACGCACTGCTCAGAAACATAGCCCAAAGGGCCGATTACACAAGTGACCTGCAATTTATTGCAAATCGATACACATGCGCAAGCGTTCTAGATCTATAACAGAGAAGGGTAGTAACCCGGCCGGTACACAACTATCATCATTATCATCACTCGACAAACCGAAACCACGAATGTGAAACAATGTATCTGATTGCTACTACATCGCATATTTATCAATTAATTATACATACACAAACTAACAGGAATGAAACGTTTATTTGGTGAAACTTAGAAACGGCAAACACAATGTATATTTCCTGATATACAAATTCAATTCCCTCATATTTTAATTAATTATGATTTTACTTTGAAACTAATAATAAAATAGTATATTCTAATAAAATAATTCAAATTAAGTAGATAATTAATTATTTTTGTTAGAAGTTAAATGTACAATATGAAAAGTCTAATATTTCATTTTTTTATGGACTTTTCCAATATATTCTATCGCGATCTTTCGAAAGATTGTTTCCCGTACGACCTAAAAGAAGATAATTTTAAGATATTCTCAACATATGCCTAGGCCACTGTTTATTCAGTTTTTTACAATTTTGCCAACAATTCTTCAATCCATAATTATTGTTTTATTTTTAGAAAAAAAATATTAAATACCGAAATATATTAAAAAAAAAATCATAACCAAAGATAAGAAAATTAATATTTAATTAGAATATAGAAAGGAATACAACGATATCGAGGGATGTGTTATCCCCCTATTTAGGCATTAATCCTTTGCTGCTGGATCTTTCTGTTTATTTAGTATTTAATTTTTTAATAACGGTTATGGGTTTATCTCTAGTAATATTATATCTAGCTATATTTAATCAGGTTATTCCTTGTGAGATAACAAGATATTTGGGTCCTTCTCCCGATGCGATTCCCCTTTACTGAGGCCTTTCGGTGTTCAGGAATGGGCCTGATGGTGCTCCAGTTTACTTAAAAAGCCAATACAATCCCTTCGCGTAGAGTCGTACGTGGTGCCTGTAGCCGGTTGCCTGCTAGTAATTGTAAGTTGAAGGACGGAACTAAAATACGATCAACTTGATGATTTCTTCAGTATAAAAGTTATAAATCAATATTTCCAATTTTATTAATAATTTGTAATTCTTTTCCAACCAGTTTTATGAATTTGGATAAATTAATAAATTGTGATTGAAGTTAACATTTATTATTATTATTATTCATAAAATAAAATTTCCAAGATATATGTTACCGTAAAAGATCGATATCTGGCAAATATCAATATTCTCCGGTGAATGTTGACATACCATATACAACAATGAAAGACCGAACTATTTGCTTATTCGGATCTTCGTCGGTATATGTTGACAATTACAGATAAGCCCTGTGGGGGTCAAAACTATAACAAGAAATTAAAAATCACATTATCTAATACCAATCTCAAAGGTAAATAGATTACGACAAACTAGTAAACAAAAAGAAAGTTTAAATTTAAGCCAAACATTACCTACGCTCGCTAATCTCGTCTAATTAACGATAAATATACAAATTATATTTGTTATTCTCCAATGTTAGAGGCGATTAATCAAATTTTCTGCATTTATAAGAAAATTTAATCAAATTTTCAGCATTTTATAAATTGAAGGGGCCAGTCAGGATATACAAAATATGTTACTAGCCCAGATGAACGATAATGATATAAATAAATGGTTTGCCCTTTGTTCAATTTTTTTTATAAAAATATTTTTATTCAACTGTCAGATCAGTGCGTTATGAATGAGATGAATTTAATTAATCGCCTCCAGTTTTGGAGAATAACACAAATATACAAATTATATAATTTGTATACTAACCGTTAATTAGATGAGGTTAGCGAGCGAAGCGAGCGTAGATTAAGTTTGACTTCAATTTAAATTCTTTTTTTTACGAGGGTTTTCGTAATTGATTTAACTTAGAGATTGTGTTGGGTAATGTTTTTTCAAGTTACCGTTTCGACTCCCACCAGTTTATCTATGTGGCACGTGTAAAAATTCACCGGAGAATATTATATTTTCTAATTTCGGTCTTTCACCGTGACATTGTGTAGTTCCCTACAAAAATTACATTAATTTATTGATTTACGCCACCCTATCTGTCCCAATCCTTCATACTGCGTGTAAACTACCTAAGGTATAGGTGGCATAAGTCTCTTTAATTTTACTGAGGTTTCATAAACTATTAATAGATTAAATTATAAATATTGATTTGTACACGCAGTTCCTGTGGTAAAGAGAATTTAAAATTTGTAGAACGGAGTAACTTTTATGTTTTTGAGAATTAGGCATCCGAATAAAAGTAGGTACTCGTATATTCAACAATATGAATATAACAAGGTGAGACCTCTTCATTCTTCAGTTTCTGAAATAATCCTGGAATAGAATGCATATTAAGCATATTTATGCCATTTTCGTGTACGTTTCGCTAATTATATTGTATATTTTAAATGCAATACACTCAGTAAATTATAAGTATACAAGAATAATAAAACCAAAATGTTTAAACAAATAGGATTATAAACAAACAAGAATAATTCTGAAAATCTGAAAGAGCGTTCTGATGGAATATCCTCGACACCCACTTGCGATTAAATTCTACAAGACGTTACAGAAAAATATGTAAATAGATGATTAAATTAATGCAAAAATCATTTATAATATTATTTAATAAGGATTATCTAACAGAAATCGGTGTAATTATTAAAATTATTTTTAGGATTATTAAACTGAATTATTTTCAATTAAAAAAATATATTGAGTTAATATAATAAATCCAAGAAAATAAGTTAATATAAATGAATTCATTTATTACAAATTTTTAATGAAAAAAATTTTTTCAGAAAGCTTTTAATGTTGAGAAACCAAGAAAGCGACTTTCATTACGTGAAAAACCTTCCCTTTTGGAATCTATATCTGACTAAAGACTTATACATAAAAAAACTAAATCTAGAAATAGATTTAATTAGAATCCAGACAAGATTCTAATAGAACCTATACATAGGTTACAGTTCAATAGTCATCAATTTTAGTGATTAAAGCAATAAAAAAAAAAAAAGCAACAAAAGGTCTAAATAACTATTTGTAGTTGAAATTCAGTGTTACATGTTACTACCCAAATGATTCGTTTGGGCAACCTAATAAAAATCTTATGTCTTTCACAACATAGAGGACCTTAAGTAGGATTCTCGCAAGAATTATCCAAAAAAAAAAAAACACAGATAGACAAAATATACAGGGGATGTGAGAAGGGAAGAGCGAGAAATTATTTAAAAGAGAGAATGAATGATGATACAGACCGGGAAGTAAGAGTAGTAAGGGTGATGCGATTAGTATTCGACCGAGCTAGACAAGAGAACGTATCACGCACGTCACTAATGTTTGTTTTAAAATGATGCGGTAAGCCGCCTTCATCTTTCTTTTGTAATGATCTCAGGTGTTGAATAATGTAGAACATTCTTTCCTTGTCTCTCACTCTATCCCCTTTAACTAAACCTACCCTACGCTTTGCTCTGCTCTTATTTCTGAAACTCGACTAACAACTAAATTTACGATATACCCGCCGTTCAGACCAAACTATTGTACCGACACCCTTATATGAAATTATAATGAACTAAGCGCAAAAAGTTTTGAAATTTAACCTATAATGTGTATACTAAATTCGATGCGTTTATAACAATATTAATACTACTCAAACGGGTACCGACTAAGTCATTGTTATTTTCTCATTAGAAGCACTCAAAGATTCTATTCTCTTATACATTTCTATGAAAGTTTGAAGAGAAAACGGATACAAAGAAAACAAGAAATTAAATTATGATTTATCTACCGAATAAAATGATTTATTTTATACAAGAAAAACAGTAAGATTGATTTGTAAAGATACGTTCATCTATAAAAACATTTTAACTACGATTTATATCTTAAGAAAAATTAAACAGTTACAGATGATAAATAAAAAATGTTTAATTGTTATATATTTTTCAATATATAATACTGTTAGAAAAATCATGATGCGTCGTAATGGGATCTGAAAAAAATTTCTTTACTAATTATTACTATAATTATTTAATATTACTCTTTCTCCAGCCGTTTATTGATAGCTTTCATAACGCAACACGCCTAGAAAAAGATATAAAAATATTACAAAAGATGTAATATAAATACATGCAGTCTATAGCACCAATAAACTAAAACGGGTTAGGTCTGTCCAGCTATCTAAAGAGATTTTAATTGTTTCCGGATGTTATGGACCGAAAAAAAACTTACTTGTATAACTGAGTTTACATCAAAATACAAAAAAAAAATCGATAAAAATCTGAATGAATTATATTCATCGAAGCAAAATAAAACTTATAATTATTATATTATATACATATAATTATATTAAATTTTCATAACTTATGACAAAAAAAAGGAAATAGATTTTTCAAACGATATCAGTAAATAATTTAAAGACTTCTTAAAGTAAAATATTGTATAAGTAGAATTTTTAAAATAATACAGATACAGGCGCAATGTACTAATATATACATTTTCTTTATCTAAACTGAATAAAAACCAACTAAAGTTTATTAGTATAGTTGCGAGTTAAAATATTTATAATAAAAAAGTCATTACTATTAAAAAAATAATAATTTATAAGAATTATAAATAAAATTTCAACGAATAACATTACATCTCGAACTGAAGTGAAAAACCAATCGGGGTTGTTTTCTCTGACAATAATTATTTAGCAGTAACAACCGCCGCCGGTCCAGTTGTGAACCAAGTTAAGGTGGCATTTTGAAGATCTAAAATTATTACGTTTAGGAATGTTTGAAATGCAACAGTATGGACGGATCAGTAAATTATTGAAAGGCATATCACTTTATTTATCTCTTACCTAAAAAAATGTTTCTAATTGTTGATAATGTCGATATTGATAACAGCTAATCATTTCTATGAACTATTGGTGTTTCATGTCAGTTTACCGACAGAAATTTTTTTTAGGATACAACAGATAACTTTTGTAAATTGTTGTTAATATTTTATTTTAAAGATTAATTCCAAACCAAACAGTGACATGGTCAGTGTTCTTATTAAACTACGTTTCAGTATTAGAGTGGATAAAGTTTAAAAAATTATCCTTAAAAATTCTGGCGCACCGGAAAACCGATAACCCATTATCTTGTGGGAATTCAGCTAATCAAAACACGCCATAAAATTCTGATGAAGAATGAGGCGAGTTGAAAACAACCTGTCTCAGCATATATTTAAATAGATATTCCCAAAAATATTACTGGATAATATGCTGCTCTCTTCTAAACAAAGCCATACCTATGTACTGAGGAATTTTGGATATGTTGGTGCTCATTGTTTGAAGTGGACCCGAGGCAGAAGTTTGAGTTTATTTATGGTATTATATCGACTTGCGACGACTGATCGATGAGATGATTTTTAGGAAAAGGTGACGGTAATTAAATTGTCTTACGTTATAGAACTGGATTCCTTTCTTATCGTATTAAACATTAAATTATTACTGGTGAATTGTTTCGAAAAGACTGAAGCATTATCAATATGTTTACACGTCAATTATTTAATAATTTGAGCGTTGTACTACTTGATTAATAATTCTATTCATCGAAATTCTCTGATATCTGTCTTCGTTTGTGGTACGTCTCACAGCTGTGACCTGTCTAATAACGTTTAAACCTTAACGTTATTTGAAATGGTAATTGGAGAATTCTACCTTTTAACGTCAAACAGAATATATACATATATATATACTGCGCAGAACACAAATACGTATACAAATAAAGAAGGCAAAAGAAAGAGGGAGGTAATACTTCGCA
>JAAAKQ030135390.1:10734-27771 GCA_010016005.3 Zanna intricata | reverse complement strand
TATATATATATATATATATATACATTTTTAATAGCAAAAACGGATATTTGTGCGTTTTTTACTATTGTCGTTTGCTTATGTGCGTTGCACAACGACATAACAAAATTTAAAAAAATTATATACTGCCTAGCTATGAGCAGCCGAAGCGGAAAAACGACTTTGCTTGTTTATTCCTTTCCTCTTAAGACTTCTCATGACAAGTTTGTATGTTTTCTGTGATTTTCAGAAATTGTCTTTTATTGGAAATGCTACTAAATTTTTTTTTACTGTTTTGTTAGTGTTGTTTTTGTTTTCTTTTTCTACGTATTTCTGTAATTTGCTTAACTTTTTATTTGATATAATTAAGTAACATTAAGACTTAACCCAATTTTTTTTTACCAAACTATCCATATCCCCAATTATTAACATGATTTTATTCGTACCAACGGTTCGAGAGCGAATTTTAATCATACGATACTGTTTTAACAAATAATATTTTGCAGGAAATAGAATAAAACACAATATGTATATATTTTTCCCTGGATATTAATAGTATATTTTTCAAACCACATTCACTAAAATTAAAAGTTTATGTATTTTAGACCTAGATTCGTTAAAATCGATGGGAATAACTACATATATAAAACATGATGAAATAAAAAGGTGATAAATAAAGCGACATAAATTCTATAATGGACAAATTAAATATTTAGTAATTAATAAACAATTTGTAGGGATGAATTTCACCATCTAAACGTAAACATAAAAAAAAATTTAATTGCTGTTAGTTATCAGTATGAAGATAGTGCGCCCACAAGAGAGGTAAATAAATAAACCTTATACGCAATTCCTTTTTATTTAATCTTCAACAGTATTTTAAAATTAAACACGATGAAAATGCACACAAATTAAAATAACTTTGCACACCCACACTTCAATTTCTAAATACTTATTCTATAACTAAAAGTGAAAAAAATTTTTTTTAAAAAAGAGAAAATTTAATTAAAATTCGCTCGTTTTTAATAAACAGAGTACCAGTCATACGCAAACAAAACACAGCATTCATCTATTCATATATGTATACCACGATTATACTAGCAGGCTGATGACAAAAAAGATACAAATTATATTTTACAGGCTTTAAAAAACAAACAGAAAAAAGTGTGACGTACAGATTTCTAAACGTACAGATGTATGCTGAAACATAAGTACAGAGTAGAAAAAAAAGCATAAATAATGCAATTAATATTATGTAGAAGAAAGAGCATAATGCGTTAAAGCATTTACAGGAAAAAAAAATTTTAAATAAATAAGAAAAAAATAAAGATAGTAGGTAAATTTAAGGAAGTTAAACTTATGCGATAAAGTTAAATAAAGTACTCGGAGTTTTAGGTGAATTACGTACAAAGTTCCTGTCAAAATATAAAATAATGAGGCCAAAATTTATACTTAAAACGATTTAAAAGTACAAAATGTAAATATATTATTCCATTAAAAATATTTAAATAATTAAATTCAACCTTCTCAAAATATACCAAAAACAAAACAAACTTAAAATTAGAAAAAGGTCTTTTAAAAATTACCCTAGAATTAAAATAATACTTTCTAACTTTTTTTATATAAATTTAGTCATTATTCTGAAATTATTAAGTTTATTTTAATTTCCATTTTTTATTTTTTGTTTAAAATTTGCGGTGCTATAGAAAAAAAAGATTAAGAAAATCAATCTACAAGTAATACAAACAGAAGAAACTTGCGTTTTTATAAAAATATTGAGCATAACAGCAATAAATTATTTACGGTCTTAAAAAGTGGAATATCTGCTTTTTGACAATATTATATATGTATATATATATATTCTAGCCGGTCAGCGCTCACTTCACTGGCCCTCCTCGTCTAGCCAGTGAGCGAAACCTCCTAGAGCCTTTCTGAGTTCGTTATCCTCATAGTTGTAAGAATAATACTGATGAATAACAATTAATGGCTGAAAAGCTTTCTTTCAGCCGACGTTCATTCGTTCTTGACACAGAAGCTCAGATATGCTCCTGCTACAAACGAACAACACACCAACCCTTTTGATTCCCTTTCCATTACTCTAGAATACTTCATGTCTTGGGATGGGGCCAAGGTAGAGAGCTGAAAACGTTATATTATAAAACGCATAATCTACTATTTTTATGTCGAAAAACGAAATCAAAAACAATATTCAAAACTCACAATTTCTAACTCAAGGAGACCAAGAACTCAATATATGGTTTAAAACCTTCCTGATTATAACACGTGTGTATCCTTAAAATTTAAATGCATTCGGCGGGTTCTCGCGTTAACCAAATGGCAAAAAGGTTTCCTTTGTCATTTATGCAGCTATTACATATATACCTAAACTTTGATTGAAAAGTCCTCCATTTTTGAAGCCAGTTAAAAGTATTTCTGTTAAAGTCAAACAAAGTTTAGTGGAATTCTTTATATAATTAGATAATTTTTTAATTTTTTTATAAGTAAAAATAAAAAATACATTGTTAAAAGATTTATCATAAGTTCTGTATATTGAGAGGTTAGAAGCTACAAACAAAAGAGAAGGATATAATCCACATAAATATACTCCAACATTGTTTAATAAAATTATGTTTTATTTTAAAATATTACTGTAACTTACTCAAACTGATTAAGAAAATTTATAATAACATTCTAACATAAATAAAAATAATAATTAGAAATGGTTTAAATTCGCTACTTACTGAACATCGAAATAAATGAACTTTATTGTAATTTTTTCTAGAAATATCTTTCAATATCACGTCTTAACACCTTGCTGACGAAAAAATCCTCATAATTTTACTACTACTTTGTAATACAATTTGAAAACTATCTCTACTCTTAGGAGCGATTATCAAATGATAACTCGGTTATTTTCATATTCTAAACTATGTGAAAGAAAAAAAAACAATATAATATCAACAATACAATATAAACAAAAGTTAACCATTTACTGGCTGTTTTGATAAATATATAAAATTATTGCCACGTTAATAACACCTCATTAATGAAAAACAAGATTCTACGAAATCTTGAAAAATATATTTTAGCAAACGAAAAAATCATGAAAAAGGAAGTGTCGAATCTTGCCTCGAATATCACACACAATATTTAAGTATAATACTGAAAATACAATAATGAAATATTGCTATATAAAAAATTAATATTTATAGCAATTCTTTACGTATTTTAATTTTTAAATGAATTCAAAAATTCATACTCACAACAGTTACATTTAATTCCAACTCCCTTACACATCATCTATACAAATATTTCTTCTTTTCACATAATTGACATTAAAAAAAGTAGATACAATGTATTCTCCTAATATACGATCTGTTATGCAAAATTTTTAAAATGTACTTCACCGTTCTTAAAAAACAAAGCAGAACAGACACCAATAAATATTCCAACAAATATTCGTTTATTTGTAACATACATACCTTTGTATGATTCAAAAATCAAAAAATATAAAAAACTCCAATTATCATGTTTTACGGATAGGAATAATTTTTGTAAGATATATATTACAACAAAAACCCTAATGTAGAAATAATAAAGTTAATAATGGTTTAATGCTGGTTAATAATGCTATTATTGTTTAATCAAGAAGTTATCAATTAAATAGAGATAATAAACTTTGAAACGCGATGGCCTGAGTTAATTTTTATTTATATCTACTGGGAAATAAAAATTAGCAAAGAGTAAAGCTGGTAATGAAGGGTTAAGTTAACATATATACATACATTAAGAAGAGAGTACAACTAATATTCCGTTAATAATAACAATACAAATGTACGCAAAACAATAAACCACTGGCGTTACCCGTGTTTGTTCAAACGCGATCTATAAATAAAGCAGAAAAATTCCGTTAGTTTTTATACCCTTCCCATCAAAACGGATCCTCCAGCACACATTCATACGCTCTTTTTATTTTTCATGATATTTTAGCAACGAGATAAATGCAATTTATAGCTAAATACTAGTTCCTAACAGCATCTCTGGACAAGATAACGCATAGATTTCTAATAATAAAAGTACACCGAGTAAGCTCTTCGATTTAAGACATCTTACGAAGGAATTTTACATTCATATCAAAGTGTGTTAAAACAGATATCAAGACAATTCAATGATTATCAACGAATTCCACCAGGGTATTCCTACAGAAACGTGATGTAACTACTACAGTTTTGCTCAATCTTTCCGATTAGTCTACGGTGGAACAGTTACACAGTTTATATCTTTGACTTACTGCAAAAAGTTCCTAAGCTTTCGTAATTTTCGCAAAAGGTTATTCGTGTAAAAATTCGCTAAGGTAATCAAGAGGGGCAGCGAAACGTGATATAAATGTTAACTATACAGTTTCAAAAGAAGAAAACAGCTGCAAAATTCGTCTAAAAGAGTGAGACTCCATGAGTAATATCCTTATAGCCAACAGAGATATAAAATTCATACGGCGAATCAGAAGCTACACGTAAATAGTATTAAAATATTAGTTATAATACAACTAGCAAATCTGAAACAAAAAAATGTAAGATGCTGAACAAAAAACGTATATACCGAACATCAATTGACAAGATTTTAAAAACTTGCTTCAAGAAATTACATATTCAGCTATTAAACCCAGCACACATTAATCGATTACTCCTTCTATTTGCTGCAGAGCTAAAAAGATTAAAATATAAACAAAGAAAATATTTATTTGTACTTATCAAAATTACCGCGAAAACGCTGTACATCACAATAATTTTACTAAAAGTTTAAAAAGTAGTAATCAAAACGAAAATACTTATTTTTAATCGGGCTGAAGTGAAGTTTCAAAAGGTCAAAATAAATCTACTGCCTGTAAAACGTTCCGTAACTTTCTTAGCGCGATCGCATCGAAATTTAATCAATCTTCCCTCTAACTGCAGCAATATAACAAAAAAATATTTAATTTAATACTATTTTTATATATTTGCAGATATTTTACTTTAATAATATTCTAAATATTACTAAAAATAAAGTAATAAAAGATCCGTGACGTTATTTTGTTCGCATCTGGATACATTTAATTAACACAGCATGAATAAGCTGTTTAAGAATTACGTTCATCCAGTTTGCTACAATTTTTCTTAACAAAACATTTATTAACTGAAATCTACACCTTTTTTTTTAACCGAGTTATAACTGTAGAGGTCATAATTAACTATAACACGAGACGTATTCAATTCCGAACATTTTATTAATCATTCGATGTCAGATATAAAAATGAAAATGATTCCCCTTTGTCTTTTTCACCGAGTTGGATACTTAATATACTGGTCAATGTGATCACATAATAATTATCAAACCTATCAAGTACAAGTGACATCCTTACACTATTCGCTATAGATACTGTTCGTGTAGTAAAAATCATTACTCTTAGCAGGTCTGACAGGTAACTCTGGTACCTTAGGTGCTTTACATGTGTCACACCTATTAAAAGTCTAGGTCAAAGGGTGTTAATGTCTCTGTCATGCTAAGATACATGATTAGCATGATTTCCTCAGTAAATAGTGGCAGATACATACTGCCACTATTTACTGAGGAAATTTTAAATATTTTACAATTTATTTCACATTATCAAATATTTAACAAAACACAGCTGATGAAAAAGGAATCGATAAAAATATTTATCTTCTTTTTTTTTTTAAATCGAAGAAAAAATAGAACTATATAAATTTGTTATGTTAGTTACATTATAACTATATGATTTTTTATTTTTTATGAAGTATCCAATATTGGGTGTAAACCCATAATGGATAATAATCGGATGTAACTCCATAGAAATAGATTTCTATGTTTAATTTATAGTCACAATTAAAAAAAATATAATCACTTTTAAAGCACGATAATAAAGCTTTAATTATTCAAATAATAATTATACTGAAATCTTACTGCCGAGTTTCTACGATAAGAAGTAACACCTATGATTTCATTTACAAATACTTAACTGTTGTTATTACGTACAGTAGATATATAATTTACAATTCTGCAAGGAGGAACGGGAGGAATAGCCTTAATTAAACTTGCACAGAAATTACTGTCAAAGTTTCTCATTCACATTTATAAGCAAAACAGACGACTCCTACAGCGTATGATCTTATTTCAGCGCATTGTACAAAAGGAAAATGTTTATAAACTGTTAATACTGTTATATAAGTCTGAAAACTATATAATTTCTTGTATGATATTTTATCTACTAATTTTTATTAATGAAGTCAAGAGTAATAATAAATATTTTTATAAAAATAAGTAATTCAAAGAAGAAGAACAGTTCATTAGAAACGTACATAACATACATTAGGAAAACAAAATCAAATACGTGAATTATAGCCTTGTTAAGCTATTTTTGTTTATTATGGGCTATTAATTGTCCTGATATCATCTTATTTAGAATTGTAAAACTTTTTATAAGTAGCGGTAAAAAGCAAATAAATTATTTGTTAAATATTAAAACAAAAATAAATGGTAGGGAAAATACTAGATTAAAACACATACATGGACCATTATAGTTCCTCAAAGATTTTCATATTATATTGAGTATTAAAAGGCTTTGAGGAAGTAATAACGTAATGGGAAGTGTTTCCGATTAAAAGGATCGCAATAAAACAAAACTTATCCCAAAAATCTCATGAAACCAAAAAAAAAAATCAGCTCAAAAATAAAAAACTTAACCTACGATATCTCGTAATTTCATTTTAATTATCAGGAGTTGACTTTACTTTTTAAAAAGCGGTGACTTTAAGTTTAAAAGTTTAAAGCGGTAATCTCTTAAAATTAAACTACATTACCCAAAATTTGCTTTTAAGTCCCTTTTACAAAATGGAGGGAAAAGTGAAAAATCTGTATTTACGTAGACCTTATTGAAATATTTTTAAAAATAAAATGACATGAGTAAATTAACAAAGAAACGTTTAAAAATATATTTTATAAAAATAATAATAATAATCATTACGGAAATCTAATAATAATCTATCTGGAAACTCTCAAAGTGCAGTATCCTGGGAAATAAAGTTATATTAATTAAGACTGTCTTCCAGTAGGGATCTGGCTGAACTGCATATAGTTAGCTGTATACTTTCACCGGCCACAGAAATCCGAGCATACGCGAGGTTGTTCCTTTATGAATCCTTATAAATGTTTAATTTCTTAAAGAGGAAATCTCAGTTGCAGAATACAAGTTTTAAATTGCTCAACAGAAAATCTTTTTAAGGTGCAATTCTGTTCCATGGTGTAAATATCCACATTTTGAGAAATTTTGGGCGAAATGTTTGTCTGAAGCGGCCTTGATCTGTTCATTAGGTATGAATGTTTGTCCAGTATTCTGATTTTTTATGGACAAATCATTCTTTCTCAGCATCGATTCCTTTTCCTTCACGTTGATTTTTTCTGTCCATCTTGTGTTCTATACACTGCACACTGTTATATGCATTCTAAATATGCCGGGATCTATGGAGCCAGTCCTTGATATGATATAGTTGTTTGGACTGATCCCGGAAGTGAGTCCCTTTCTTTTTGCTGAGCAATGACTCTAAGGGCTAAAGCACTTATCGGGTACCTCATCAATATTTTAACACCCCAGGAAATAACATCCTGAAAAATACAACATTTGGCGAAATTGAAGTGTAAAAAACCGCACACATCTTTTATAAGCAGATTTCCCTACACAGATATCCCGGAAGTAAAAAAAACGCTGGATGAATTACCCTCTAGGTAGTTTACTGTATTCTGTAGGCT
Source organism: Zanna intricata (assembly GCA_010016005.3). Taxonomy (NCBI): domain Eukaryota; kingdom Metazoa; phylum Arthropoda; class Insecta; order Hemiptera; family Fulgoridae; genus Zanna; species Zanna intricata. Next base: position 19,995 of record JAAAKQ030135390.1, on the reverse strand, counting down.
GTATATTTTAAGCGATTACTATCGGTAGTTTACCGTATGTTTTATAGTTGTAGCTCAGCTTTATAACAAATAGGAACTTAATAAAAATTGATAAAGAAGACGAAAATGTTTTTTCTACGAAAAAACATTTATCTTCCTTCATAAAACCTAGGTTTGTTTATTTGTTTTAATGGTGAATTTAGTTATATATATAGCTCGGAAGTTGTCAACGTTGACTGTACTTCCGAAACGCCGAGTAAGAAACCTAATAGTAACTAGCTTCTACCTAGTTCCTACCTTCTTCCCAGAATTCTAGTATTCTTTTCCTTCTCTGTATTGAAGTAATTGTTATTCGAATACACAACAATTAAGAAGATATAGATACCCGAAATACAGAAGTCAGAAAATCTCCTTAATCTATGGTTATAAGTAATAATCATAGCAGTTGGTGATAGAAATTAGCAAAAAATAAATGAGTAAAAAATAACCACCGAGTAATCTGCTTAACTGCAATGTGGTATTTAACTATACTACATAGTTCACTGCTATTATTTTATTATATAAAAATAAATAAATGAAAAATCTAAAAAAAGAAATTAAAAAAAAATGAGAGAAAAACGACAATATATGCGTAAATTAGAAAACACTGAAACAGAAACAAATAAATATAAATAAAATAAACACAGTAAGGGGGGGGAGAAAATATGAAAGAGATGTTTTTCATTATTTACCGGATTAATCTAAAACGAAAGGTAAATAAGTTGTATGTAATCAAGTTTGAGGATTTAAGTATATAGTAATGACATAATATTATCGTTTTTAAATATTAACAGAACTTGCAAGCGCATACATTCCATAATAATTAAGACTGAACTCTGTGATATTATAATAACCATTTGTGAATAAATAAATTTTAAAATTTAAACAATTTCAAATAATATGCCTATAATTTTACAAGCGAATTTAAGTAGAGATATGGATGTAAAAATAAAAAAAAATGTTAATAACAAAAATTAACAAAAATAATGAAGATTTTACTGCGAAAGTAGCAGTTATCTCAATTGTTAACAGAAGTATATTTTATTTTGGGTAATGAATTCGAAACTTTTTTCAGTTTTTTAAGAAAAATTTGAATTATTCAGGCAGAATAATTTTCGATAAACTTAAATAAAAATTAATACACTTAATTCATTTCATTTAATAATAAGTTTAAAATTGTACTTCAAAAATTAATTATCGTGTTTTGTAAAAAAATTTTTAATTTGTGTATTTCTCAAGGGTATATGTTTTCATTAAGGTTCAACATTTACGATTAATAAAAATTAGTATAACCTATTCTTTCAATTTATGTTTGTCCACTGGTCCAGTAATCACAGAAGAATGGTGAAACTCATTAATGACACTGACAGGATGAATTTATTTTAATTAAATTTGATATTTTATCTCAGCTATCTCTTAACATAAAATACATATTTGTAAAGTAAATTATCCACCCTCTTGAAGAAAAACCAGTTTTATGGCATTTATTCGATAAGGAACTGCTGGAAAAAGGATATTAATAGCAATAATCATAAAGTTGTTAAAATTTGTAGATACTATTTTCTGAATTTATTATTTCTTCAAAACAAATAATTTCAATGGGCAAAAGAAAATAGAGTTAAAATTATTTACAGCAGATCAGGATTTGAATATCCGTTCAAATACGAAACAGAAATTAAATTATACGTCTATTATTAAAAAACATAAATTTTAAACAATTTAAATTGAATTTTTCATTATAGTTTTTAGGACAGTTCAATTTTTATTTTACAATGTAACCAGTTTGTATTTTTATGAATCAGTTGTCGGGTACGCGTTTTAGGAAAACATTTCCGGGGGGCAAGAATTATTTTTAAAAAATAGAATTTTAAGCAACATTCAAAGGAAATAGTTTCTGAATTTTTATTGAAGTTTTTCCACGCAGGTTATTGATAACACCTGGTACCCGAAGGAAAGTTAGTACTTAAGACAACAGATATTTCTAAATTAGTAATATTTTAAAATGCAATGCAATACAATTTTTGACACAGATGTAAATTACACCTCCAACAAAAGAAATGATGTAAGTCTTACATAGAAAAAGCCAGGCGAAAAAAATTCTTTAATTCTACAAATAAATTTTTTTTTTCTTAATTTCCCTACGATTTTTATGTTAGAAAGTAACAAAGAGATCAGTAAGTATATACAAGCTACATCCCACTAAAGACATCCCATTTAAAATAGAAAGGCTAATAACAGAGTCAACTAAACATAATTCAAATAGGTGGTTGTCCAGCCTGAGGCTGTCACGATCGAATTTCGAATTTTTTCACTACTAATAAAAACTCATAATTGATTCTGACCAATGGAACAGTAAAATGAAGAAGTAACAAACGAAGTAAATGAATTAGAACAAGTTTATTAACGACTACAATGCATTAAGTATGCTGCACGTAGAAGATAAATCCAAAATTTAATTATTCTTTGGTGTTATACAACAAAAGGAAAGTAGTTTGATCAGTCAAAAAGTCCGTCTTCTCAAATGTATATTCAACGATCATTTGAAGACCTCTCTGAGTTCAAATATATTATAATTTTGTTTGTATACACCAATTTTTCTGTGTACATATTTGTTAGCCTCTGTTTAACTTATTTTTGACAGTTTGACTCAGGAGCACATTAATCCATTAGTACAAAATCTGACATGAAGCTTGTGTATTAAGAGAATGAATTCTGTTGCTCTTTTTTGTTTTTCTTAAATGAAGAGGTTGATCTTGAGAGGATCTATAACTCAAAGGCAACTGTATTATATTTTAAAGGATTAAAAGTACTAGTTTCAGCTGAAAAATATCTCAGCACTAGTTTTGGTTTTTTATATTATCACCTGATAGAAATTAAAATCCCTGCATATTTCTATAGTAAAGTGGCTACCATCAAACTACACGAATACCAGAGACGTAATAACTAGAAGATATCTCCATATCCACAAAAACAAATAAATAAGTGTTAATTACTTAAACTCAAAAAAATAAAATAAAGTGAATATTACAAAGGGTCGATTTGCCCAAACAAGATCTGCGATACCAGACAAAAATCCACCTAAAGAAGTAGTATAGGCCTCCTCCAGATACTTGAAGGTCTATGCATCGAGAGATAAAATATCTTTACCCAGAGTGAGAAAAAATTATTAATCTACGATTCTCCGTGAGCTAGCTTAAGTATCTGCAACAACAACTTTTTTTTCTCGAAATAATAAAGAATCATATGAAATAAAACATCGATATCCTTAATGAAACTGCCAATCTGCATAACTGTATTACTTGTATCGAACTGAACCTTCAGCTAGATCCATAGTGCCCGGCTTTGGAGTTCATAAAACCTTTATTCAAACGTGTGTGTTGCAGACTTTTTAACTGTCTCTCTTTTTCTGTTTAGCCTCCAGAACTACCGTAAGGTATTACTTCAGAGGATGAAGGAGGACGATTTATATGAATGTGAATGAAGTGCAGTCTTGTACAATCTCAGGCCGACCTCTCCAGAGAAGTGTGATTAATTGAAACCCAACCACCAAATAACACCGTTACCCACGATCTAGTATTCAAATCCGTATAAAAATTATATACTTATATAAATTTTATATATAAAATCCTTTACTAGGATTTGAACCTTAGAACTCTTGAACTCAAAATCACCTGATTTGCGATGTCGCGTTAACCACTAAACCAGCCCGGTGGGCAGACATTTTAACTCTGTGTTTAGATAAAGTAACTAACAAAATAGTACTTATGTAACATACAAACTTTGTCATTGTAGGGAAGAAGTGGTTTTCAGTTTTTCTTTTAACTGCTGCAGGAACTAATGGAAAATCCCATGCCTTGATCCATTCCTTTTTTCCCTTATGACAAACACTTCAATTGTTTATCTGATTAAGGAACGAGGGTTCACAAGCTTATATAACCTAACATAACAAATGATGTACCAAGAAATAAAGACGATTACCGTGACGGTGCCGTCCCCTGCGAAATCGTCTCTCCTGGGCCTTAAAATCCGTGCATGTTTTGCAGCAAATTAAAATATAAAATAACTGCGAAATAAAACTAGAAATATTATTTTTAATAAGTTTTTAAAAATAGTATAATCTTTTTCTAATCATTATATTCTCTAAATGAATTATAATCAGTGATGCAATAATTGCACTGGGTGGAGATAGTTTTAATACTTAGAAGAATAGCTTATTTATTTAATAAATGGCCTAAAGTAGTGACTCTTTTTTTACTTTGCTTATAACAATTTACAAGAATACTTCATATAAAAATATAACAAATTGTAACTTCATTCTAGAAATATTTTGATGATTTTTCATCAAAATATTATTTGAAAATATGAGTTAAGTCGTAAAAGTAATAATTTTCACTTCCCAAGGTAATATACATATTTTTAAAATATAAAGAAAATATTATAATTATCTATATCAACTAGGATTTAAATATAGAAAGATTCAGAATTTATGCACACGTTATCAGCCTTCAAACAAAAAGTTGTACAAATGTAAATAATGTTAATATAAAAGATATAGGCTGTACACAGTGTTAAAATTAAAAGACGTCCCCTATCATTCAGTAGTTTATATAAAAGCATATTTTTGTTAAAATATATATATTGGTGCGAGATGAATAAAATAATGTACGATCGAGCTGGAGTGGGGACTGTCTATTGTCTGCATATTGAGTAATGCCGGTATGTGCCGACCAATGGCTTTTGAACAAGGTTGCATAATCGTACGTTGTTTTGGTTAAAATGCTGTTAAACTGTTGAAGAACTTATATCATGATGGAAACTTATTTAAAGACGAAATCTAATATAGTGTATCGGTAGCCAGAAATTTGAGAAGGAAGCACCAGTGAAATACGTTATTCGAGAGTTTGTTAAAAAATTTAGTGAAAGGTTCTGTGTTAGTGACCAGAAAAATGCCCAACACATGTCAGTTTTAGCGATGCAGATCGTACAAGGTATGAAAGCGGTATTAACAAGATCTCCTTAAAAATGTATGCGGAGATTAAGCTGGGAAAGAAAATTTTACTAGCCCACACTGCAGTGAAGAGAATGCTGAAATGTTGTCCATATCGAATGCAACTTATCAATGAACTAAATGATTCTGATTAATCTGAAATGATTCACAAGCATCAATGGTTCAAGAACTTCATTAGAGACAACATTGGCATATTAGACAAGTGGTTTCACTTTGGTGGGTATGTTAATAGTCAGAAATACCAGACCTGTGGTACTAAAAACCCGCACATTTTCCTTCAATCTTCCACACACCGACAAAAAATAGGCGAATGTGTACGATTTCAAGGCGAAGGACCCTTGATTTCTGAAAAAACTGTAGATGCTGCTATCTACCAAGAAATTATCAACAATTCCTTACGGCAAGAGAATGAGTGTGACTGCTGGTTACAATAGAACAGAGCCACCTGTCATACAGCTTGCTCTTCTATGGAGATGCTACAGGAGTTTTTAGCTGGAAGAATCATTTCTAAAAAATTGTGACCACTAAGATCCCCTCGTCTAAGGTCCCCTAGTCCTGACATGTTTCTGTGAGGTTATTTACAAGAAATTGTTTATAGGAGTAATCCACACCCCCTGCATGAATTGAAGACAAACAATACCAACGCCACCTAGGAATTAGATAGGTACAGCAAACAAACGAAGCCAGGAACATGGTCAAACGTGTTGAAAAATGCATAGAAATGGATGAACATAATTTTCCTTTTGTAAATTTCTATATAAGTGTTTGCCAATAAACAATTATTTATAAATTTAACTAAGTGATGGGGCTTCTTTTAAGTTGAACGATTCTACATTAAAATTAAGCATTACGGAAGAAACAAGTTGAGAATATATATTTAAAAAACAAAATAAAAAAAGTAACAAAAGCAAAAAATAACAAACGTTTTACTGAAAACATTTCGCCGAATAAGAATAAAATGTATAAGTAATGGAAAGAAATCATTAAAAAAAGAACATTTATAAACATACTGCAATTACAGATGTCCATATTAAAAAGCTCATGAACAAGAAGAGGGGGGATATACACAACTGTGCCAACATTTTCACGCCAATTTATGTTATTCCTAATCTGCACTTGGTTCGTTAGAAATATTCAACATTTCCGTGTTCTGGCACCAATTTTGTACCGTATGTACAGTTGTGATCTACTGTTACGGACAATACTATAGTAGTAATATTTCAGATGATATCCCCATACAAGTTACACACGATAATCCAATAATGGATTCGCAGTACTACATATAAACATAAGTACGGGGAAAGAAAATGGTCACGTAATATGAAAATAAAGAGTTCTTTTTTGTTGCATTGAAAAGCATGTCATTCATATATCTAAACAATGTAATGTCGCTTCAGAAAATTTCCTAAGAATGCAATTTAAAAAATGGCAAGTTCAAAAACTTACATATGGACGATCATTAGTTTTAATAACTCAGTGGAATTTCAACGAACATATAGATTCTTCCACTTACAAAACAATTCCGATATATAACACTATTATCAAACTGACATGAACCAACGGAACACTGTATGATAATATAACGTTCTTCATAAACATCATGTTTATTTTTAACTCGATTACCCACAGAAACATATCAACTGTTAAAAAAAAAATCACAGCATATTGATTAAAATTATCAATATTACGAATCACTTAGCGATCAATAGATCCAACTTTCGCCAGATTTATTTCAAATGAAACACAAAGAGATATACCCATTCGACTTCAAAATAAAATGTAAGAAGTCAGCCCGAACATAGAAACGTTAGAAAAAGGAGTCTATAAACATCCCTTCATTAAGGTTTATGAAACAGTCATTACAGACATCATAAAAACAACACGTGATTCATTCTTAAAATATAACTCTATCTCACTGTTGAGATAGAACAGTGAGATAAAACATACGCGCACGCGCACAAATATATCTCCTTTTCCTCTTTCAAATAACAAAATGAATATTTCCTCAAATTCAATATACTTGGAGGAATAGGAAAAAGGTAAAAATTAACTTACAAATAAGAAAAAAAATATTAATAAAGATAAAAGCATAAAAAATTGGTAAAATAATATTTATTTATTATTTAATACATAAATTAAAAGAATACAGATGAGATCCAAATTAAAAAAAAAAAAACAGGAATTAATTTTATAAATTTTGGGTAAAAAATATTTCAAATAATATATTTTAAAAACAGTAATCAAACCGATTTTTTAAATATGTTATGATTACTCCCGCTTATAACAGTTCTTTATCTTGTGCGGTAAAAACAATTTCTTAGAATTAGTAACATTTAAAAAAATATATAACAAATAAACAGACATCTAATAAATAAAACGTTTCTTAAACAAGATTCTACTGAACGATAAAATAATTAAAAGTGTAAATATAAATCATTTAAACTCTATTAAAACAAAAAATAAAAATAAAAACACTGCACCATGCAGATTCTTTTTACATTTATTAACAAACTTTACTACTCTAAAGTCTTTTATGCAGGCATATTTTTTCCACGAGCAGAAATAATTAATAACAAGCTGGCAAAAGTTATATTTTACAGTAAAATGTAATCTGACGGAAAGGTGGACTATAAATCTAAAGTTTGTGTAAAGAAATACAAGTTAGAAATTGAACTTCCAGACGAGTGGTCTGCGTTTTAATGTTCATTATCTATGCAGAAAGTTAGATTGAAAGATGGTGGCATAAAGCAAGCATAAGGAAAATAAAAATAGAGGAACATGGAAAAGGTGGTAAGGGAAAGAAGAATGAGAGGTTATCTTGCACCCTATCGTACAGCAAGAGATTTGTGGTGTAAAGATCACTCTACGTTTCTCTGCGAATATTTTTCTTCAGTCTTATTCCTACCACAGAGCAATTCTTCGCGTGTTTATATTAGTAGTTTAATTAATAAATTTTTCTTCCAAAATAAAAAAAAAGAAATATGTTAAACAACTAGCCTAACTACAAAGATAGCCAACAGCTTATCAAAAAGGTGTTAAATAATTGCAGCTAGATTACTGTGTTTATAAATCTCTCAAAATACAAAATCTGAAGGATTATACCACAAACACATATTGCGCGCGCGCGAACGCACGCACACAGAGAGTCAAACGTAAATTATCAGTAATTCACGTTTCTCAATGCTTACGTAGAGTTCTTAGTTCATGCTTCGTTGAAAAAAGTAACAAAATCAAAATTAGCGTAAAAAATTTAATATTTACAACTTAATTTTTATTATTATATTGAATTATATTGCATTCGTTCTTCTGAAAATGCGATTTTATTGATTTATTTCATTGGTGAATAGCTGGTTCTGGGATGGATGAAGCAGCTTGATAGATTCTCCTACGGAAGTAAAAAGTATCAGTATATAAACTGCAATTGGTTATACACAAAGATTTTCGTATATAGTCTTTTTTTTTGCTGTATTACAGAGGTTTTAAACTTTCAATATATAACATGAGATAATTAATAGTAAATCTAGGAGTACATCCGCTAGTACAAAAATATCGTTAATAACCACAAATTTTCAGTTGTTAAAATTAATTAAGACCCTCATCCAAACTAAACAGCTAAACGAGATCTAATCAAAGATTAAATCGATCTAACATCAGTTAATTACAAAATTATCATATCTGTGTCCAGAAAAATGAACTATACCAGTTTTGTGCAGCGACAAAAAGTTTAACATACAACTAGAGAAGATAATAGAATTACGTTTAACTTAGACACGCTGAAGGTTGACATACTTCAAAAATATAAATATAAACAATAAAATAAAGATACAAAAAACAATTTATAAGCAAATTCTTATACAGCACTGAGATTATCGTAGTATTAATCCGATCATAACGCTACTGAATTAATTTTGTAAATTTCAAAAAAACGAGTAGCTGAACGCAGTACTACCTTTAAAAGTGACGGCGTTAAGAGTTTTGGGGAAGAAAAATTCAAATTAATAACATAACGAAAGTGAATACCCAAATGCACAAAAAAATATAAATTAAGTAACTGAGAAAAATGCTGGGTAAGTTTCAACAGTTAATCGCAATGGTACTGTGACAGAAGAAAATTATCTGTAATCAAAAATTTAAGCGAGAGATTATACTGTGTTATTTGTATATCTGTGTTATTATAAGCTCCTTTTTTAACACGAAAAATTTGTTAACAGAAGAAAGAATTTAAAAAAATAGTT
>JAAAKQ030135390.1:0-10634 GCA_010016005.3 Zanna intricata | reverse complement strand
GTATATCTGTGTTATTATAAGCTCCTTTTTTAACACGAAAAATTTGTTAACAGAAGAAAGAATTTAAAAAAATAGTTAAATATTACCTAAAATAGTTTACTTGTAGCTTAAATATTTTTCTAATTGTATTAAAAAACTTACATTTAATATTAAATCTTAAATGTTTTTTCTAAGTTCAATCCCTGAACTTTCTGAATCTAATATTTACACATTTACTGTTGTAACGAAATTAAATTTTAAATATTATTCGATTCTTAATTTCATTTTATAAAAAATAAGTTAGTTCAAGTTTTAGTTATAAACAATATTTTATTAGTATATAAATTACCAAAAATAAATAAATATAGAAAAAATAATTATATTGAAAAAGAGATTTCTATAGACAGAGTAACAAGAAGTAATTTTTTTTTCTATAAATACATTTGCCTAACCGTATGGCACAAAAACAAATTATAAAACTGAACTGAAATAACCGTACAGCTGCTACAGTATTCCCACCGCCACCGTTAAATTTATCCTCTTTGCACATTACACCCTTTACTTGATTTTCTAAATTAATTAACTTTTTTAATATCCATAGATTTATATTTATAAAAAAATTTCTTTGCTTCAGAGCAATCGTCAAAATACTGTGTTTCTAGTAAAGTACAAATGAGATCATGTGAAAGAAAAATATAAACGTACACTACAATTTGCTAACAGATGAAATAAAGCAGTTGGAAAATCTATCACTTTTCAATTAAATAGCATATATGACGTTGGAAAATATGACATCAGAAGCGATAGATACAGTATAGAAGCTGTGTATAATACGAGTATTTGCGAAAAGGGGAATTTCCGCCAGACTTCAAAAAGAGTATTATTTTCATGATATCAAAAAAACAAGAAAAGATAAATGTGAATACAGAAGAATTAGTTTAACTACTCGTGCATAAAAAATCCTAATCAGAATTCTGTAGAGAAAAATTGAGAAGAGAGTGGAAGAAGAAAGAGGAGAATACCAATTTTGTTTCAGGAAATGTATAGGGACAAGGAAAACTATTTTAACACTCATATTAATAGTAGAAAGAAGAATGAAGAAAAGCAAACAAATATAATGGCATTTAAAAATTTCGAAAAGGCATTTGATAACGTGATGGGAATAAAATATTAAGCATTTAAAAAAATTAAGGGTTCAGGTATAGAGATAGAAGAACAACTGCTAACATTTAAATACAGGAACCAAAGTCCAACAATAATAATCAAAGAGCATAAGAAAAAAGCAATAATAATAAAAAAGGGAACCAAACAAGGATATTCCCTAACCCCGTCACTTTTTAATCTCTACATAGAACCAGCAGTTAATGATGTTAAAGAACAATTTAGATCCGGATTAACAGTGCAAGATGAAAAGATAAACATGCTACGATTTGCTGATGATATAGTAATGCTAGCAGAGAGTAAACAAGATTTAGTATAAACAATGAATGGCATGGATGAAGTCCTACGTAACAATTACCGCATGGAAATAAAAAAGAACAAAAGCAAAGTAATGAAATGTAGAAGAAATAATGAAGATTTATCACTAAGTATAAAAATAGGAAGAGAAAAGATTACTGAGGTAGAAGAATTTTATTATTTGGGAAGTAGAATTACTAAAGATGAACGAAGTAAGAGCGATATAAAATGCCGAATAGCACAGGCCAAACGAGCTTTCATACATAAATATACTTTGCTTGCAAGAAAAATTAATTTAAACGTCAGAAAAACATTTCTGAAAGTATATGTTTGGAGCATAACTTTATATGGAAGTGAAACTTGGACGATCGGAGTACTTAGAAGAAAAGGTTAGAAGCATTTGAGATGTGGTACTATAGGAGAATGTTAAAAATCAGATGGGTGGATAAATGATAAATGAAGAGTTGTAGCGGCAAATCGATGAAAAAAGATGCATTTGGAAAAATATAATTAAAAGAAAAAACAGATTGAAGGCCATACATTGAGGCATCCTGGAATATTCGCTTTCATATTGGAGGGGCAGGTAGATGGGAAAAATTGAGTAGGCAGGCAAAGTTTGGAATATATAAAACAAATTGTTAGAGATGTAGGATATAGGAGGAATACCGGAAAGAAAAACGAAACAATAGGGAATCTTGGAGAGCTACATCAAACTAGTGAAATGACTGAAGACAAAAAATTTATGACGTCATGTTGACGGCCGTTATTATGGCTACCACCATACATCTTCCATAATTACCACCATAATTTTTAACATTGGGAAATTGAATTGAAGCACTGTTTGGTTTCATTTAATATGATGAAACATTAATAAATAAATAAATTTAGGTAGTAGATAAAATTATTTTGACTTTGTGAAATTTCAATAGTTTATTGTACGTTGTAAAACTAAATGTTTAAACAATAAAGAAATTATATGATTTGAAAGTTACAAAACGTACATCAAAATCTGCTTGAATTTTACACTTTTACAGTAATGAATAACTACTCTAAGAAAATGTTAAGAATATTAGTGAACAAATCATAAGAGATTCTTTTAAAAGATTTATTTGAACAGAATATCAGAATCGTCCTGAGATAAATTTTAAGAAACAGATTATTGATTAACACTATAGTTTTTTTAAAATAATATAGATCAGCGGGAAAAAATATTTATGATAACCAAACTCTAATTTGGTTATATCTGTACACGATGCTACAAGCACTGCAGTAAAACTTAAGTAGGTGTGGCTGTACCGTTCAAGATTTTCCTTCAAATGTATTGTTCAATTTAAAAAGAAAAATTATCAGATTTTAAATAATTTTTCCAAAATGAATGAATTAAAAGCTTTTACTAACCCGAAAACATAACATGAAAAAACAGCCGGAAATTAATTTTAAGGATTAAAAAAAACTTTACAACCAACTATACAATTGTATGAAAGAACGGCAAAGTAACAAATAAAAAAGTAATAATACCGTCTTCTTAAAAATCATACAAGTAAAACTAATTCGAAAAAAAAAGTCTGAATACGTCTAAAATATTATATGATTCCATATAAAAAGAAACTGCAAATATTTTTAATAAAAATACAACAGATTCTATCCAATAATCGTTGTTAAATGCAATATAAAAATTGGAAAACTGTCAGCATAGAAGATTCCAGGAATGTAAAGAAGGTTAAGAATGACTGAAATCATAAAGGAACGTCAAAAATTTATTGATTGGAATTCCTGAAATACCATACCTGTATCCTTCTTTATATTTCTATCATTTTCACAAAAAAAAAAAAAAAAAAAAAAATGCTGCTTAGAAATGTATCCATCTGTAAAAAAGGGGAGGAACTGAAAATTGGTATTTATTAAAAAGAAATATATATTTCACACGATTATTTTTCGTGTGGGTGAATTTATACCATTCATGTATGAATCGCTGAACTAAAACAGTGCTACAGGGCTGTATACTCAAGTATACAAGCACCACATATGGTTAAACAACCATAGTGCTCATTGGACATTTGTCCAAAAAGACAAACTTTCCAACAAATCTCAAATTTCTTAAATTAAAAATGTAACAGTTAATAACAACTATCTTACAAACTGAGAAAATAAAATTTTCTTAAGTAATTAAAAATCTTCATAAGTTCTAGGAAATACGGTCCCAAGAAATAATTCTAAAATATAATCAAATCTCTTCCTCAGAGGTACTGAATACGGTGGTATTCACCTTTAAATAGTTTGGAAATATATAATGAAAGAGTAAAAAACGTAACTGATAATTTTTATCGATTTAGTTTATTATTTCTAATTAAAATTTAGTATGATTTTTAAATTTAGTACTGATCAAATGTTATTAAGTTCATGACTTTTACAACTATACATAAAATATCCATGTTATGGTTATCTTATGTATGTGTCCTTGTTCTGCAAGATTTTATGCTGGATTAGTGTACTCTTTATATCGGAGGTTAATGCGAATCTGATTTGTCCAGCACAGTATCCAGTAAAGTCATTGGGGTTTAACCTGTAAACTCCTGGGTTACAATGTTTATCGGTGTTTGTGTTTATCACATATTTGTGATCTCGTGTATTTTGTGGTTTTAAAATGTTATTTTGGTCCTTTCAGCAAATTGATATCGGTCAATTTTTGACCCACTATTACAACTTTAATAATAGCATGCGTCATGTAATCTTTTATCAATACAAAACAAAAAATATAAATGCTGTAATAATAATAATAAATATTTCTGTGCTGAAATACGAACTTCATAAACATACATTGTTTTGGTGAAAAAAATTTATGTATATACATTTCTCAATCTACTTTTTGTTTTCTGAGATAATAAAACGAACATATGTACTTCCATTGTATATACCACATTTCAAAAATCTATATCATTAGATAAAAATGTAGAACAATCAACCATAATTAACCTTCATAACAGCTGTATACACCTTTGAATTTGAACTCATCCATCCAGAATAGCAGATAAAAGAACTCACGTACGCGTATATAATTTATGCATATAACAGGATATTGATGTAAAATTTATTATAAGGTAGTCTATAATGTACAATTTATTAATTTAGCTTATAACTTCTTCGACTGGAATATATATAAAACAAAACACAAGAAAATATAATTACAAAAGCCTAACTTTATTTACTTTAAGGTAGCCCATTACACTTTTAATAAATAAACGACAATAAATCGCACAATGTTTGGCTTTCAATTTGCTTTTTACCAAGTGCATCACATTCATACTACAACTAGAAATATCCTATTTGTTAAATAAATGGGTGATCGATCTAAATAAACGTACAGCTTATGATTGTGTCGCTGATATAAGTACAAGTAAACAAAGAGAGTTCGATTCCTAACAACAATGAAAGAGGAAAACTCCGAAAGCTAATGTAAATAATTTAAGTAATAAATAAGCTTTTCAACTGAAATAAAGTGAATTTAGCTGTTAAGAAGAAAGTTTTGTTACACCCTTTTCTTTCACCATTATTAAGTAAGATAATAAACAATCTTTATTACCAAAAAAAAAGGTATTTAATTTCCTTTCACTGCAGCTACAAAATAACTTAAACTTTGGTACCATATTTCTTTTTTCTCACCGGAACAACAATATTCGCAAGACTACGGTAATAAAGATGAACTTATGTTAAAAGGAAATGACAGAGAGAAGGGTCGTAAAAAGATCTAGTCGTGGTGGGAGGAGGGGGAAATATGGCATACCATACCGAAATGTTTAAGGGAAGGGATGCTCAAGTGACAGGATAAAAAGAAATGTACTTAAGTAGAAGGCTGAGAAGGGAGGGTTGCTTGTTCAAGACGTTAATTCGCTGCGTGAGGGCGTGTAGAGCTCAATTAGTGCTAGTTCCGTTACCAAAGCGCAGGCCCGCATTTCCTCTACATCCGCCGTCAAATCGACTAACCTCAACACGTTTTATTTCCACCACAACATTTAATAAATTTTGATCTCGTGTCAAGTTAACAAAAATTGTTAGCAGAAAACTTTTTTGAAAAACAATTTATCAAAATAGTTCTGAAACGATATTATAAATTTTTTTTTCTAAGTCATTTTTTTTATATTAACTTAAATTGTTAAGGAAGATAAGGTTCAGAAAAAATTATTTTACTGAAAATCTGATTATACTTTAATTTTCTTGATATCTTTAATACTACATTAAAACAACGTAATAGATAAACCAATTATTGTTGAACTAATAATTGTTTTATGCGTGAATTGACGTACTATATCCATGTTCAAAACTAAAGGAACTGAATTTAAATTGGGATCAGGTAGAGTGAAATTTAACCGTGAGCAATTACAATAAAAGTGGTAAAACATTAAGTCAACTGATATACAAAAGTGGGTTCAATATATTAGATCTCAAAACGGAATCGAAAATAACTATTGAATAATCTGCTTTAAGCATTCCCAGGTACTTTCCAAGTTTCCACTACCTAAAACCAACAATCATATTGCTGAGAAAGTAAATCCTTAACAAGAAATAACATTAACTTGAAAAAAAAACAGCGATTTGTGCTTACCGGTATAGTTGATAACGTTGAAATTGCCTCTGAGATGTGAAGAAATATAATGAGGAAGATATTTAAAAACAATGTCACATTGTGCATAGATCTACATGTGGCTGTGATATTGATATTTTGTATGAACCACACTTTGTTCCGTTAATCATTTTGATACAAACTTCATGTACAATTATTTATTTCTTAAACAAAGTTTTTTTAATAATTTTATTTTAACATAATAAGAACTAATTACACGTGTTTATTTTATTACACTTTCTGGTTATTTAACAAATATTGTGTAATACATGTGTATTCATATAGGTATTCATTTTTATTATTTATTTGTCACTTAATAGGATTACCAGAAGGGATAACGGAAAAGTGAAAAGATCAAGATTGGATATCCTTTCTGATACATTGTGTGTAACAGAATCATTAAATCACTCATACATCCGATACAAAATAATTCTAATAGAAATAATATCTAATTGAATGCTACTACAAGAGGAAAACGATCCACACTTAATGATATGTTTTAATGTCGTTAAACACCGGAACGACTTTACCACTTCTTATGGAAAAATTATAAAATAATACTCGTACGTCTGAATCTTGTAAGCGACAATAAATAAATGAAAATTTGAAAAAGTAACAAATTGGAGGCAGGAAAAGTCATCTTCTCTAAACCAAACATTCTTTGAAACATGACACAAAGAATATGAAATATAGTGCTTGAAAATGGTAATAATGTGAAAAATATACATAAAAAATATATTCATTATAGGAAATAAAGTGGTTATTTATTAAACTTACACCGTTCTTTTTGCCAATTTGTCCGAAAATTTTTAGCAATCTTTTGAGAAAAAAAAACGGTATATTCTTTTTAGCATTGAATGAATAGACATTTAGACATTTTCTTTAAAAAAATTACCAACCCTATTAAACCAGACAACGGACCTGTTTTCTTACAACTCAAAACAATACTTCGGCTTACAAGAAGAACATTATCATACTTTCGTAGCCATTTTTAATAAATTCTTGAACCGTTTGAAAAATCTCACCAGTTTATATAAAATATTTTCTTTTACGGAAATCATATTATTCTAGTGATGAATTTTTAAATAATTCTAATTAAAATAAATATTAAAAAAGAGCTCCTTTTTCTGCAGTCCATCCAATGTATACATAAATAAATGCAAAAAAAAACCTTTTCACCTTCTGAATTGTGGATTATATTGTAGCAACTTTTTTTTAATATTTGATGAATTTTACCTTAAAATTATTTCTTTATATTTAAATAATTATGTGGACTTAATCACCATCAATTCTTTATCGTATAATTTGTTTTTACATTTATAATTTATATTATTATGACGTAATTTATTCAATGTATTATTATGAAGCGATCAGTACAAGATGAAATAAATAAACATTTTTTTGCAGCCAAAAACATTTTGGCTGCAATAAAATAACATTTTTGCAATAAACACATTTTATTGGAAAATTTTTTACAGACAGACTATTAAGCGCAGCATAAAATTTAATTTTTTTAAATTTTATACATAATGTGACTTCGAAACATTTATTCGGAATAAATATAATAACTTTAATTAAAATAAATCAATTTTGAAATGTATTATAAAAATAGTTCATAAAAAATAACTAACAAAATCGACATAAAAAAACACAAAAAACTACGTGAAAACGTAGCAAAATCGACGTAAAAATATAATAAAAAATGTCCAAATTATTCAGTGAAATATAAATCGAAACACACAAATCCTATTTTGTACCTGCCAAATTAAAAACAGAAATGAGTAAAAATAAAATTCATATAAATTAACAAATGACGAGATTCATAACAAACACGTTACAAATAACAAGAATTTATTGTCCAGTGGCAACAGATGACAGTTACGCAGATAATAACGCTTTTCCCGCCCATCATAAAAAATTAACATTGTGAAATGGAATAAGAGAGAAGTTTCCAGCAAGTATATGTTCGTAAATAAATAAATAACATGAAATGACACTCAAGAGAACACAACTTATTCGTTATTACAGTCGACGCATAACCAATAATAATAAATTAAAGTATTATGTAAAATGGACAAAAGTGTAATGGTGAAAGCTTTTTAATAAGAATTATAACAAAGAATGGTTCAAATAATAAGCAGATTTATTTATTAATATATAACTCAACGTTAAAAGTAATTCAAACTATATGAACATTATTAAATATAATTGTTTTTAGTCTACTGGATCTTTTTAGCTATCGTAGGGGCAGAAAATCTTTGTTAAAAAAAAATACTATTATCTAAAATCAAAATATAAATAATGAAAAAATGCAGTAAATGACAAAACAAAGAAGTAAACCAGTGATTTTAGTGAGCTAAACTAATTTACGAAAATATGGTGATGCTAGCAAATTATCTTAAAATGAACTAGAACACTTCAGCATTTGTTTTAGTACCAATTATATTAAATTGTAAATTGTCATATTAACTTATTTAATGAACAAATTTTATTACTATACTCTTTAAATACACTTGTATTTAATATTATTAAGAAATACTACCAAATTATTAATCACAAAATGGATTTTACACGACAAATAAAGAGAATTATTTATTAAAATAATTTAAAAATTGTGGAGTATATTAACAGCTAAGGCATAACACAACCCCACAAAAATTTTTTAATTTATATTTTATAGTTTTTAAAAAAATGTATCTCTCGTTTTATAAAAAAGAATAGATATTGTCTGTTGCCTGGATAATCACTTGATTTCGTAAGATTTCATACATGCAAAATTATTACTACATAAGTTACTTACGTAATAAATACACAATTGTACTGCAGCATAAAGGTGTACGATGAGTAAAAAGTTATCCTTACCTGTAAAAAATAAAGAAAATCATTTTAGAAAATTTTCCCAGAATTTTTTTATAAAAAAAATCATTCAAATATGGTACCAATGTGAACACAGGAGATTAAATTTTACCAAGAAAATTCATTCAAAAAAAAAACCTATACCTCATTTTGTTAGTTGATAGAATTCAAGTAAACAGACAGCGTACGAATGTTCAGGAGACCGATTCGCAAGCACCTAATGTAACTCATGATCGATATAAAAGAAACTACGCGATATTAGTATTCAGTAATCACGAGCAGTTATATTTTAGAAAAATTATACATAACTTTTAAATTTAAATAAATTAATACATATTAAATGTCCAATAGATATTTTTTACCTTTTTCAAAACATCTGATAACCTGAGAGTATTTTATGCATTAAAATTGTTTATTATTACGTAGTTTTCATTAGATTTTTTAAGAATTAAGAAAGTATCAATTGTCCAATAACAATAAAAGTTTACAAATATTTTAAATTAAATTTCTACGATAATAAACATAAAATAAATTCAATTCAGTTTCCGTCATCTGATTGCGAGAAATCCGTAGTGATGTTCCTATTACGAGGTACAATGGTAGAGGCTCAAATTTGTTTTTATTATATTATCCGATTCCCAGTAATTTTGTTCAAGAATATCCATAACAAGTTTTTTAAGTTTTTCCATTACTGCTGACCCGTTTTATCGGTGGCTTTTAAGTATAAATTTTTAACATCAGATGTTTTAAAAATAGTATTCTCTGACGTTATGTTACTTTTTGATTTGTCCCCTAATTAATTCAACTGGGTTGATTTCACAATGATAGGGAGGTAATCGACGCGTAGTTTTACCATTGGAAATTGTTAACTTATCAATTTCATACACATTAAAATTAATTTTGAAAAACCATTAGTAAAAAATGGATTTTAAGTTCATCTTCTTCATTAATCACACCTTTTGAAATTTTAACATCATTTTTCCAAGATATGGCTGAAGTTTTCCCTTTTTACATGAATGATAAGGAGGCGCTGTTTAAGAGAATAACCGAACTATTTTCGAGAAGAGATAACTTCTCACTAAACCATTTCTCAAAAGAGGTGTCGTTCATCTCGTTATGATAGTCTCCTGTATATTTAGATTAAAAAATCCCGAGACCACCATTGTTAAACCGGTATAAATGACGATATGCTTAATTATGAGACGGCTATCTTTATCCCATGGAGCCTTATGATAAGCCGTATGGCTGTATCTTTCTTAACAGTAACTTTTCGTGTGGCTTTCATTGATCGAAGTTTCAATTAAAAAAAAACTACGAAACAGAAAATAAAAACAAAATAAACAAAACGTATAAACGAAATAAAATAAAACTTTACGCAAGTAAAAAAAAAATTACGTAAAACAAAAAATAACGCACAATTAAAAACAGTCCGACGCAAATAAAACAAATTAAAATACCAAAAAAACAGAATAATAATCAAACAAAATTACTAAAAATAATACAAAAAACGAAAAAACAACAAAACTGTAAAAGAAAAACGCAATTATAACCGCAAATACACGGAGCAAGAAAATGCGACTCGTATCCAACATGAGCTAGACACCAACTTCTGCTACTACAGTTGTGTAATTTTAGGCCATCCCAATCCCCGTAGGGGAAGACACCCACCAAGTGACGATTCCGGCCGCCACACCACCCCTCCCGTTCCTAGCCCTGAGGGGCT